>DWLI01005363.1:0-10148 GCA_018249915.1 Cecropterus dorantes dorantes
AGACAAAAAACTGTATATTTTGAATGAAATTCTTCAGACAAAATATATAGTTTTTGTCTCTCCTGAAAAGTTACCAAATATCACTTACGCGGTATTGTTATACTCGTATATCTAAGCGACGATATGTAATATAATATTAATAAAAATACTGTTTAATGCATAGATAGGTACTTACACATTCTCTCGCCGACTTAATCCTATTCCTATATTTATGTGTTTGCTTCTTTATCCTGACGCATTTCGTTTTATCGATTTTCAAATCTCAACGATTCTAACGAAGTATTATTTCAAAAACGACCTTCAGTGTATATGGTGGCCCGCAATCGTGAGCCCACAGGCCAATCAACTACAGATTAATTGGTTAACGGACCTCTGCGCAATAGTAGTAATATCTGCACCATAACAGCAATATGTAACTGCACCCACCCTACACTATTCTTAGAATGCCACTTAAGGAAAGGAAGAAGCTGATTTGCATTTTTATGAATGAGGAAGGTGAAGTCATCTGCATATAACTCGCTGTATAACAAAAGCACTTATCGTTATTTACAAATAGGTTGTGTTGGGTAACGCAACCTTTATAATAAAAATTAAACAATATAGCTAAAACAAAATGGGATTCATTTGTTAACACACTTTTTATGTAAGTATATATAAAATGTACATAATTAAACGCGTAACAATTTATAAGTATTGTTGTTATCCCAGACAAAATGCCTTGATAAAATAAAATAAACCTACTAATAGTTCACTCCATTGAAATTAATTATTTCATTAGCACTGGTTGGTTACAACTAAGAACTTAAGAGAATATACGAACTTTTATAGTCCCCATTTTAATTCTAAAAATTAGTCCCATTACTTTTCTCAGATTTATTTTCAAAAACGGAGTTTTGGAAGAAGTTTAACAATTACAATTGTAGTTTAAGTAGCTTATAAAATGTATGTTATTCCCAAATACTCGCTTTACGTAACCTTCTTCAATGAACTATTGATATAAATATATTTAGTTAAGGTCATAGGTTAGGTATTTATCTGGACAACAACAAAGTTAACAGAATCCCTATATTGACAATAATATGAAATACCGGCAAGAATTTTATCGTATCACATTTTCCATACTTAGCGTACACTTAAGATATTACAAAAAACGATTTATTGAATTTGTAAAAAATGCATTTCATTCAAAGTGATACACTTAGGAAATGAAGAGTGCATTATATAGTCCAAAGTATAGTTACTGGGCGGTGTCGGTGTCAAGTTACATCTACCCTTGGCTATAAAAGCGTAAAACGACTCGAGTTACGAACATTCGAGGCTCCGATTACATAAACAGTGGTTTAAGATATATCTTCTATCACGTGTTGTGTTGTATTTTTATCACGTGATTTTTAAATTCAAAATTATTTGTTGCTTTCATAAATTTCCAACACTTTTTTGTTGAAAGCAAAATAATTTTTTCCGTTTTGTTAGTATTCATTATTTAAAAAGCATTTTTAGTTTAAATCTTAAATAAAATGAGATGAAATAATAAATATAAATATGAATGTATTATTTCCAGCATCAAATATGCTCGTGAACAAGGCGTTACATCTAGTTATTCTGGCAGTCTCGTTGGTCTGGGACTCGCGAACGGACGCCGCCGCCACCGCAGTGAAGCTCTGCGGTCGGAAACTGGGCGAGTTCATGAGCAGAGTTTGCCACGTTTATAATAGTCCTTCATGGGACGTTCCAACAGGTAAGACGCCATAGTATAAGCAAAACTATTTGATTTTTTTCATTTTCTAAACTAACATAGATGTCGCTGTCACCCAATCACTTAAATAAGTACGATTATAGAACCATAAATGTACAATACAAAAGTTAACAGTTAAGTTAACTTATTTAATAGATATACTAACCAAAGAACAAAATCGTATTTTTGCAAGCTGTCATAAGTTATTCGTATCTATCAACAATCGTAAACTGATAATTTTGCATCCAATTAGCTAATTAACGACTACATAGATGTGCACGAGTAATTATATGTTAGCTAGGTGGTTTTCTCCTTGTTGAGTATTAATAACTCTAAGTAGCAGTATTCTTAATTACAGTTTTTAATAGATTAAACTTTTTATATTGAAATAATATATTTAACAACTTATTTAGGAACAGATCGAAACGCACAAAGCATAATGTCTTCTACATATTTTTTTTTTTTTCCGAAATTAGATAGGTACCTACTTCAAACTGCTGTTTACATTTAAAATTGCTCGTGGATTTTTCTGATATACCTATCAAAAAAGTACGACCCACTGTACAATAATATCCGGTTAGAGACAACGTTATCAATAATAACTGCGAATAAAGGTCGTTATCGAATGAATACAAGTTTTGTTGACAAAACAATCTGGGCAAAATACATTATTTTTCATATAATTCCCACGGATATGACAGATTCTTTCTAAGATAAAATTAATGAGTAGATCTCTATTAAATTTTACTTTCAACTTAAATAATATTTTATATCATCTTGAGATTGTTAGGTATCAATATTATTCTACGTATAACTTTGTAAGTAAGTGTAAAATAATTATAAAGTTTAAATACAATTATATAATGTATATACTTTTATTCAGTTAGAAGCGAGATATTAACGTTAGGCACGCGTTTTTTATCGTCGCTTCGAGCGACCTCTTGAATGTTTACATCTTATAATCACAGGAAAAACAAGTGCCTTCTTATTCACCCTCTTATTTAATAATGACCCCTCATTATCAATCCATCACGAAACGATTTCGTGATTAGTACGTAACATTTATAAGCCAAGGTCGCAGCCAAAGTGGACTGCAGTCAATTAATCATCAGATCTAAAAGAATTTGCAGTAGGCGGTAGTAATGTCTTTGGCAAAATCATCATCATCAAGATTATTAGATGCTTACTGTTAGAATTAACTGACTTGAAATAATTATTAATTAATTAATTTGTTCAAAATTCTTAGACAACATTGTGAACTTTATTTTAAAGTTATTATAACACACCAGTAAGTCCTCTTTAAAATTTATTTAAATTTATAGTTAATATAGGTTATTTTTAATGTTTGTACCTACATAAAAATAATAATAGGTACACTTTGTCGCAGGTGCATATATGAAATTATAGTATAAATTATAAATTACGCCTTCAGTTAATTGCATAACAATAAAGTGCAGGCGTTGGAATACAGATAATATTTAGGCGTAAATACCTACTAAACTGAAACGTTCTTCATATAATATTTTTAATCCAACGGGTTTGCCTTGGATTTTTGTTCTACAATGGAATTAAAGTTGTGCTCTATAATATAGAGCAAGGCAACACTGTGCCGCTTAGGATCCGGCCCCCGGCACATTTTAGGGGTCAGCAAAATTTCATGTATGGAAAAGTGAAAGAACTTTTTCCGTAGTATTATTTTCTAAGCAGCAAAAATGTAGTACGCCCGAGGTAAAATCTTTCTTTTACACTGACCTATTTTCTTAATTGAAAATGAACTGGTTGGAATCTATGCAACTGCACATTTTTAATATGAATGACGGCCCGCAATTTCGCGAACGTCACTTGCCAGCAACATTAAAAATACGACCTTTCCAGCAAGTGTTAATATATTATTAATAAATCAACTAAATATTTTATAATAGCGTCTAGGGCGTGTTTCCGTTGCCACAAAGGCAACACATTTCTTGTTAATTTACTTATTGATTAATATACGGTATGTCAGTACACCAAGAGACAATTCTACTGTCGCTTGGTGTAGACCCAGCAGGCATTTTATTTTGATATCACGGTGCTGAGTCACGACCCATCGTATGTATAGGTAACATTGCTATTGTCTTTATAAATTTATGTTTAATTTATAATTGTTGATATGACTATATTAAACTTGTCTCTTAATATTTTGTCTTATATTTTCGAATTCGATTGTGGGTTTCATTAAAAATTTGCGCAATCGTTCGTGTATTCGACACAAATCAATTTAAGCTCTACTTGAGATATAACTACATATATTTTTCGTACTTAGTTACTGCAGCGAAGATATGCGCCGAATTGTATTTTTAATTGGAAATTCCATTACGATTACCATGTTTGCATTTCCTTTTTGAAACTTGAAAAACTACTTTATCTGTCTGTATCTTTACCGATTTTTTAAAGTCATCCTGGTGATTATTAATAATTACTTTAAAAAATCGGTAATACCTATCCGTATCAAAACAAATCAAATTTCGTTGTACTCCATAAAGATTTCATTACACTTTGGTTACAGTGGTCGAGCAGCCGGCGGCAGTGGTGAGGCGTCGGCGGCAAACGGGAATTGCAGATGAGTGTTGCACCTACGGCTGCACGTGGGAACAACTTGGCGAATACTGTGCAATCCGTGCTATGTGAGTATATTCAAATAAATAAACAAAGTACTTAAAGTTCAAGAACCAGACGCCTGGCGCGTAATTATATTCCTACACAAGATGAGCCTCGTGTTTTCATCTTCGTTTACAAAATGTAACCTAAGTTTAATTTTTAATAACTCTTGATTAAAGGTGCCTTAAGATATAGACTAATATATATTGTCAATCATTTACATATATTCAATTTAGTGAATACAGTTTGGTGAGAGTTCATACTCATACTATTATTTATTCTACCGAGCTATTTTTTTGCAAATATAGGTACTTCTGCGATGTACCATTTATAGGTATATCACCATAGATATAAATATAGGTATATACCATCAGGTAGACTGCGTGCTTGTTTGATACTACCATATTATAAAAAAGACACGAAAATTCCAATCATCTACATAGAGGTTTGAGCTGACATTAATTATTTTCAGTCTGTTCTTAAACAATGTATGAATTTCGTTTTCAGATCAGAATCGCCACTGGACTCGATGGAGGCGCATATGATAGCGGACCGGTCAGCGGAGACAGCGGCGTCGTCGCCGGCGATAGTCGGGAGCGACTCGGAATCCGCGAGCGGCGCGGCGTCGCGGCGCGAGGTGGGGCGCGGCAGTCGCGGGTACGGGCGTGCACGAGCCGGCCGCCGGTGCTGGTGCCGGCGCAAACGGCGCTCGGGCCGGCGGCGATCTTCCCTCATGGGTAACATGGTGTGTCTCATCTACGCCGCTCACTTGTTCTCTCCTCAAATCAATCCAGCCAAGTTACTAGAGATTTCCTTTTGTTACAAACACAAAAAAAAAAAAGAAATATACAATACACAGGTTAAAGACAATCCCGTTGAATTTCTTGCTAGATGTTCTCAGTTATGGTCGTGTTCCGACCCGGTGGTAATACCAATAGAAAAAAATACTGACAATTTGTAAATGCCCCCGTAGGTCTAGACAAACAATGTCCTTAACATTGCATTTTATTTCGGCTGCCTGCCCACACACACGCGGCCGCGTTAGTGCACATAAATATGAAAGAGTTGATTTGTCTGACCCGTGTCTGACAGGTTCTGTATGTAAAAGTAAACGAAATGATCGCGTGCGATACGTCCTTTTGAAATTTAAGTCCTCTGTCCTTTTGGAATTTAAAAGTTAGTTTACAGTAGTCCTAAAATATTACAGTCCGTTTTATACTTCTCGAAAAAGCATTTCGAGAACGACCTCATAACTGAAACACTTTGATATATCTTCTAAAATTTGTAATCGGCTTCCTAAAAAGATCTCAAAATTTTCTCTGTCGTACGTCTGTCTGAAGAGAATATCAAAAACAAGAAACGAAATTAATAATTCATTCAACCGACTATTTTAAATTTAATTTATGAATCAAATTGTGTAACAAACGTAACGTAATGTTTATATGAATAAATAATAGTTTAAAAAACACGCTTTTAAAACAAACTGAACTAAATAATGGAAAATAATTTTCTATAACTTAAAAAATAAAGCGACAAATCTTTTTATCGTAAAAATGCGTAGGGTGTTAGAAAGTTATTATTGTTATAATAAAATATCTCATAAACACCCAACCCTCATTTATGAATGTGTACAAAAACTCTATCCTTAAGTACAGTTCCTATAATTACTTAGGTAAAAGAGAACAAGGAAGCGGTAACTAACATTCATACTAATGCTTCTAGCATGTTCACTAACTATCTCGTCTAACTAACAATTGTCATCCAATCATATTTGAATGTTTCATAAGCTCTTATCGATTATCAATATGGACATCATTACCAACTTCGTTTTGTTAAGTACCTTCGTTTATGTGCTAGTGGTATAAAAGATGGGTTATATGTGGGAGTACTTAATATTGTTTGCATGAAATACCTTTTATTGTTTGGGGGTAGTTAGAGTAAGTATATAAAATGCTTTTCGATTGCATGAGGACGATATTGGGACGCTTTATGAATGTACGTAGGTACTTAACGATTTTCAGTATAACATAATTTGTTTCTATTACTTCGACTTTTACAAGTAGATGACATATTACAACACATTAGGTACACGTAAAAGATACGTAGTTGGATCTTCCAGATGTTTACCTGAAGGTAAGTGAAAGAAACACTACCACGTTTATTGCTCGTATACTATTCATCGTCATTGCACGTTCGCATAAATAATAAGACTAAGACTATGTAGAATAGCAAGTAAGTTCGTAGGTAGGTTTCGTTTTCAACCCACTGCTGGGCATGGGTTATCTCTTAGAATTAAAGAAATTAATCCATAGTCTACCAATACGCAATTGACCAGCAATTGCGTATTGGTATACTTTACCTTTGAGAACTTTTTGTACAGAACTCTCAGGTACGTTTGACCTAAAGCAGTGATCATTAGTTTCTAAAACACATATCACTTTAGATAAATCCGTGGTGCCTGGAATACGAATCGTGGTCCTCGATTGTAAGGGCGAGTTGCAACCATTAAGCTTTCACTAAATTTAAGCAGATAGTTTGATATAAAAAAATATGTAAAATACGCATTTAAAAAATATAATAATATATAAATATAAAATAATATCATATAAAAATGCGGCGAGCGGCTATATCCAACATAACTGAATGTTTTAAGACAATACGTGCTGTACGAGTCAGTAAACACATTTTGTATTGCACTACATTTTACATAACCCTGAAATCTTCATGTCTATGACATATTACAACGATAGTTCGAATAAAGGCTTCTCGCGGATCACACGCGTTTTATAATAAATGCATCTGACATTATTTTAAATATAGATATATCCCGTATATGTATCTATATATGTACATATATCTTTGGTCCTTCGAGGCGGATTCATCTCTGACCGCTTGTTTGACGAACATTACATTGGGTTCAGGCTATTCTAGCCCGAGGCATCAACTGATAGATGAAGAATGTTATGTTAAAACGACACGACGATTGCCAAACGGAAAGTACGTTGTGAGACTTCCCATGAAACCAAATTTCGAAGAGCATCTAGGAATTCAAAACAAAGAGATCGCACAGCTTACGTCATTAGAGCAAAGATTTCGGCAAATACCTTAGTTACAAGAAGATTATCGAAAATACATGCGAGGATATCAAGATTTAGAACATTTGAAGGAATTTGATACGCCAGAAATCTGTTATTATTTACCTAATCACGACATATAGAAACACAACAATTCTGGTACAATTAAATTACGTGTGGCTTTTAATGGTTCGTCTAAAACCTCTACTGGCTACAGTCTAAACGATCTAGCGATACAATAGAAAGCGGACCTAAATTGCAGCTAGACATCTTAAAACTCTTAGTACACTGACGTTCATTTCAATTTGTTTACTTAGCGGATTGTAAAAAAAATGTATAGAATAATTATGCTACATGAGACTGATCAACACTTGCAAAAAAATCGTTTAGAAAGACAGCCTCGGTGAAAAAATCTTCGAATATAACCTGTTTACTTTCAGTTATGGGCTTAAAGCATCACCATTTATTGCCATGCATACCATGAAAAATCTATAAATTAAATAATCGCTATGCGTATTAGTAAAAATTCTAAAGTTTTATTAGAATTAATAATGAACACAGCAATTTGATGCACGCGACCCGGTACTATGATGGTGTCGCGGTGGATAATAAACCTACGCGATGAGGATGTCGCTAGTAAATGAAATTACTTTACTAGTAAAGTAATTTCATTTACTAGCTTTAACTAGTAAAGAGCTTTCTTCCAGTCTGCAATTATTTATCCATGTGACACAAC
Organism: Cecropterus dorantes dorantes; assembly: GCA_018249915.1. Taxonomy (NCBI): domain Eukaryota; kingdom Metazoa; phylum Arthropoda; class Insecta; order Lepidoptera; family Hesperiidae; genus Cecropterus; species Cecropterus dorantes. Next base: position 8,183 of record DWLI01005363.1, read on the forward strand.
AAAAATATTTTTTGTAATTAAATATCGAGATTAAAAAGTAATGACAAAATCAACTCGAAAAGCTCCATCTTATCTCTTAACCCATTTCTAAATATGAATGACATACTTAGGGTTGATACTACACTGAAACACTCCAACTTAAAATATAACTCCAAGCATCCTATATTGATACCACATGATTCACGCCTGACAAACCTGTCAATTGACGATACTCATAAAGCAACTCTCCACGGTGGACCTACACTGACCTTGACATATCTACGTGGCAAGTATTGAATCGTCGGAGGGATGAGGAGTGTTAAGAAACAGATAAGGCAATGCATTACATGCCGCAGGTTTAGTTCTCAACGACAAACCCAACTGATGACTGACTTACCGGAGCCAAGAGTGACATATTCAAGGTCATGCAGCCACACAGGAGTAGATTTTATAAGATGCGTAGCAAAAATAGTTAAATCAAGCAAAGGGAGAGGATTCAAAATGACCGGAGGATACACGTGTGTTTATTGTAATAAATAGACAAAACTAAAGAAACTATTTAGTTATTCTATATTAACAGCCATTTTGAACTCATTTGATAAAATGTTACAAAAGTTTTCAACATTATTTTGTTTATGGCTACTGTATATTTACTAGGGATGTGCCGGATATCCGTATCCATATACGTGGACGGGGAAAAACGTAAACAATGATTGTTTTGAGGAAACTTAATAAACTCGTACTAAGTGCATAGGTCGAAACCTGTTAAAAAAGTGTAAAATTGTAATTTTTTAAGAAAGTTGAAATCCGTATTCGCGGATCTGGACGCCAATGATCCGTATTCGTATCCGTATGCGGGGATCTGTTATTGTAACGATCTGGCTCTAATATCTACGTACTACCGATAAAATTTTAACGTGATTTTCATGCAAAAAACTGCAATAACTATATCTTCGTACAGGAGAAGTATTTTTAAACTCATCAGTTATCAATAACTATTTAATTGTGAAAAGTGAACCTACCTACGATATATTTTAGGAAAGTTGTTTAGGACTCAGACACTCAGTTTCATTGACTACTTATTATTTTACAGTTTTAACTTATTATTGTACCCACTTAAGTAAATTTTCAATCCTTAAATATTTATTGTCTTGATCATATCAAAACATTTGTGTGGAAAATAAAGAGAATTATTGGTTTGGCAAGAAAGTAATTTCGTTTTGCATCAGTAGATAGCGTTATATTTGTTTCTTTATTCTGATGTCAATGTTAGATTTTTTACTTTTAAGTTTTAGTAGTCACCTCCTCTACTCGACCTCTAGGTGCTATAGAAAGAAAGTCATGTACCTAATTAATCAAAGTACATAATTTGGTTTTCAACTACAATACTGTATCAATTTACCATTTTAGTTTAAAATTGTACTTGGCTAGTTTTTACAAAAAAAAAATATATAAATACAGTAACTAGTGTTAAAAGTAATGAAAATAAGTTCATTAGACAAATACAATACAATAAAACGTACAGGTTTCATATACGTAAAAACTAGCCAAATGAACCTTCGAGCTGGAATTATATTCTTAATCATTTATTTAAATGATTTCTTTAAATCAATTATGTGCTAAAATTTAACAGAGTTTAATTAAGTGGAAAACGTTGTCATAGCAATACAGTAAATTGTATTTTTACTTTATTTAGAGACTTTATATTTTGTTATACCTTAAAATTTCTTAGCAATATCTATACGGGACTTGGTACCTATTTAGATATCAATTCTTTTGTAGGCTAAGTAGGCAGTAATGAACTTGTTTTTTTTTACATTTATGTTGATGTTTAAGGGATTTAAAAGTTAACAGGAAAATGACAAAAGGGCATCGAACAAAATGGAAAATATTGGACTTTTCTATAATGTCACAAAAAACCGAAATTTCTTTTCAACTTTGTACTTTGTACTTTCTTGCTAACCTATTATTATGTACTTAATTATTT
>DWLI01005364.1:0-10147 GCA_018249915.1 Cecropterus dorantes dorantes
CCTCTCAAGTGTTTTTTTTGCTTTTCTTTAGTCTATTACATATATTGCACTTATACTTAATCTGTTATTTGCACTCGACTTCTCTTTCTATTCATCTTCACTTTAGCACCCTGAAGTTTTTTGGAAGAAATAGCTTTTTAGCGATAGGACCGCTTTCTGTTGGTTTTTAGTTGCGTATTTTGTTGTATTATTTTTCTATTTTATTTTTTCTGGACTCTTCTGATTAATAGAGTTTCTTACTCACCAGCAGCATATAATAAAGCTATATACGCTACTGATTGTCAATACCGATGCGACAGTCGCACGCATTTTAACGCAGCGTCCGAGATCTTTGAAAAACTAGTTTGATATAGCATTGCCCATAATGCACTTAACATAATTATATTATGAACCTGATTTATGTTATAAATGAATATTTCTGACTGAGCTGATTACTTATCGATACACACGAGCCGATTGGTACACTGTGACAATTTAAAAATGAAGGTTAAAAAAAAACATATTTTACAAAAATAATAAATCTTTATTGTTATTAACAATTTGTACAATACAGTCAGTTTATTGAGTACTTACGTTTAGAATATAAACTATTGTGATGTAAAACACATGTGTAAGTAGCCATAATTATCATACAATTAAGCCTCTGTTTCTTCTTTGTCTGCAGCCTCTTGAACGACAACTACTTGCTTGTTAGCGCGCCTTCTTGCGTGAGGTCCAAGTCTTACTTGCGTTGGTTCTCCGCCTTCTTGAAGAATCTGAATGAATGAACATAAGATCTTAGATTAGTTACATATATATAAGAGAGTGATATAAGAGAGTATTCTCAGATCGATTAAAATAAATAAATAAAAAATAATGCATTTATTGCTACACAAAAGCAGTTTTAAAAAAAACAGCTAATTATAAAAGATTATGGCCTAAAGGCTGTGGCTCAGCTTCAGGACCAGGTCCCATGCATCTCTGTTTTTCAGCCACCTCCTTCTCCCTGTGTTATTGGGCGGGAGTGATATGAGCTCCCCGGTTCACCATTACACATTTACATCTATATAATAATATTCTATTGTTCTAAATGGCATGTAATTTTAGTACCGTTATTCGAGTGTATGCGTGTGTGTACGTGTATGTGAGCGAGAGTGTATATATATTTATTTTTCGGAGAAGAACTGCTTAAGGTCAAGGTATTACCAGCAGGCGTGATTAGATTTGAATATGAAATTTCACCTTTATCCTACTGCTGATACTGTTTATTTTTTGTAATTCTAGAATAAGAACAGTTTAGACTGTTTCACAACGCTGGTCAACTTCGGAGTGATTTTTCTCATGTTTCAAGATTTCCCTTTTCAAATATCAAGTATCGAAATTCAACAATATGACTGCTAATTATCTTTGTACGATGACTGTAGGTACTTGTATTTATTATTCTTTAGTCCATAATATACAAAATAAAATACAATGGTACTCCTCATTTTATTTGAAAACAAAACTTGGCTTTGTCGTAGCTCTTTCAAAGTTATATTAATATTATATGTCAGTGAATCAAGTATTGTAAACGCCTAATTAAATTTAGACTTCTCAAAGAAAATATTAAATTGGATGGTTTTCAATTTATTCTAGAGGCACATGTGCCTACTATTTTATTAAGGCATGATTTCTTTTGTAAAAACTACGTTAAAATTACAATTCCCAATTTTTGGTTTTTATAAAGTTACTTCTTTATCTATATTTATTTAGCATACACTAATAAATATGGTATTATTACTGTATAATGTAAGTATTATCTGAATGAATATACTATATTTATGAGCAACGATAGTCGAATGGTTGAAACTCGGTCTCAATCGAGGGTCTCACGTTCGAAAACCAGGCAAGCACCAATGATTTCATAAAAATTATGTGCATGGTAGTAATGAATCATCACTGTTTTAAGGTGAAGGAAAACATCGTGAGGAAACTAACACACCAGAGTTCTTTATAAAAAGTTCTCAAATGTATGTGAAGTCTACCAATTCGCACTTGGCCAGCGCGCTGGACTATGACCTGAAACTCTCAATCTGAGAGAAGACCTGTACCCAGCAGCGGGATAGTAACGGGTTGACAAATAACAATTATTACATGATATTAACTAGTGTCTGATACGAGTAAATAAAGATAAATGAAGTAACTCATTACTCTTGTAACTCCTAAATAAAAAAATATTTATTTATTTAAATGTAAATGGTGAACGTTTTAATTTCCTTCTAATTTTATTAAACTGAGGTAGCAAACGGTAAGTGGATACGGTAGTAAGTAACTTCATATAGAACAGAGGGTCTATCTGAAGTCGATCACAGATGCGTTGCTATCCCCGAGGACTAAGATGGCCGCTTCATATATAAGTGAGCCGGCAACCGCACCCTTTCACCGAAACGCAAAAATTGCTTCACGCTAGAAATAAGTGTGACGGTGGTACTTCCCAAGTCGAACTACACTGATTCTACCACCTGGTAAAATTTCTACAACCTACTCGTAGTAGTGAATTTCTACAAACGCATAGATAAATCGTCTCAGTAAAGTACTAGGCGGGTGGCCTAGTTACCCAAAATAATTTTTCATAGAGAATAAGGTCGAAAAAATGTTTATGACAGATGAAATAATTCTACGAATCGAAATAAATTAACAAACAAACGGAACCAGACACGTGTAACTTAAAATAGAAACAGGAAGTAAATTAATTTGGGCACTTTGTTTCTTTCTGCCTTAGGGCGATATAATGCAGTTGTTTTGATTTAAGGGGAATGGTAAGGAGATTAATGGAACGTTTTTTTGTTTACTAATTAACTAGCTTACAATTCAATGGTAAGTGGCCACTGCCGCCCATGGACATCTGTAATCAACTCCAGGTGAGATGAAAGTCTTACCGGAGCTTAGCTGCAGATACGTTGCTACCCCTGGACTAAGTTGGAAAGCTTTGGATAAGTATCTCCTTTATCATTATTTAGAGCAGAACACAATAGCGTGAAAGACCGCTGTTATTTGTTTCCGAAGTCGAACCACAAAGAGTTTTAATGCCTTTATCTTACAGGCAAAATACTACAGCGCTTAATACTCCCGTTACAAAGCTAAGATAGGTGTAGTAGTGACGTTTTTGGAGTCGAACCACGAAGGTTCTACTTTTGAGTACATGTCAATCCGGGATATACCGGGAATAACCACATTATATGTTCGTACGAGGAAAATAATGTTTATTAAAAAGGATTTTCAACTGAATAAAAATATTATACAGGGTGGTGTTGATTTAAAAAGTCTGCGAGTTAACTCCGGACCGAGTTTTTCAGATTTACTCTTACCTGGACATTTTTCCGAGCCGGCACATTATTTTGCAGGAATGTGTTTACGGCACCCAGAGTGTTTATAGGGATCTGTAAGGAAAACTTTATTCAATTGCTTTTTCTATGACTTCTCATATAAACGTAATTAAAAGTTATAAAACAATCAAAAACATAAGTAATAAAAATCAAAGGTATACAAAACTGCACATTACCTTATAGGATATTTTTTTCTATCCGACCTCCAAAACATAAAAGCGCATCCAGGCTCGGAAAAATCTAGCATTGATACTCATACATTTGGTAGTCCTTTTACACATCGTCCTTGTTTAGTAAATAATTTAATTAAGTCTTACCTGCCGTTATAGTCATTTTATTTTCTTAGCAAGCCCCAAAACCTGAAATTTGTTAGTTAAGCACAGCGCGAAACTCAATAGATACTTGATTCGAAATAATATACATAATTAATATTTTTCTACTGAGAATTATCTAATCTAATGACTAGATAATTTATCAACCTAAAGTTTCACGTCAATCAAAGTATTATAATATACTGCTGTATATAAGCCTTATTTTACTTGCATAAAAATACAGGCTGGTTCTAAATGTAGTCATAGTTTTTACGTCAAGATTGTAATAGTTCGCTCATTTAAAATTTAAATAGCCTTTTTTGGAAGTAAACGGCGATATTATACAACGAGGACTTTAAATTTTTAGCTACTTTTTACGTTTAAAGTTTAAAATATTCACTACTTAGGAAGCCGAAAAAGGCAAGAATACTGAATGAATAAAGATACAATATAATAATTATCATCATGATCAGTTTTAATTGTGCTATTATATAATATATATTTTACTAGCAGAGCGGTATCATCCGCTACTACATAAGAAAAAAAAAACAAAAATTGCATGACGCTTTATATCCTATAGTCTTCCTCAATAAATGGACTATTCAACACAATAATATTTTTTCAACTTGAATCAGTAATTCTCGAGATAAGTGCGTTCAACCAAAAAAACTCTTTTGTTTTATAATATTAGTATAGATTGTATAGATTAACTACACGGGTATAGTACCGAAGATTACGATTACATTATTTTCTTAGAGTGGACGTTAGATAATAAATTGAATCTATTAAAAATAAATAATAAGAACTCATATTATATTGTATTCTGGAATAAGATTTAGTAATTTATAACCTCTTAACCTTAAGACAGAGACTTTATCGTCTGGAAATAAAAAGTAGATTTATTGACGACACTAAAGGGGAACCTACGTTATGACTATACAAAAACATAAATAAATTATCTGTGTAATATATTTTAGGATTATACGACCCTTCGTGGTCGTACATTAAATAGGTTATGCAAATTTTTGTGGACTTGACCTGTTTATGCCGGTTCACTTGCCAAGCCCTCAATTTGCATAGGGTTCTCTCGTTTTAACCGAGGTGGTTAACATGCTTGGAATAAAATCTTTGATTTTTTTTTTACAATTGAGTTGTGTTTAAATTAAGTGTGTATTGACGCTAGACAATTAAAAAAAGATAAACAGTTTTAAGGGATTTTGCAACCATGCTTCTCGTATAACCTTTTTTAGGGTTCCGTATCCGAAGGGTGAAAACGGAACCCGCAAGACTCCGCTGTCCGTTAGTCCATCTAGCAGTTTGTGAGTCTGTCTATCACCAGGCTGTATCTCAAGAACCATGATAGCTAGACAGTTAAACTTTCACAGATGATTTATTTCTGTTGCCGCTATAACAACAACCACTAAAAACAGAATAAATATATAAGGGAGGCTCTCATACAACAAACATGATTTTTCTTGCCGTTTTGTATAGATAATGATCCGTTACCAGTCATGTCAAAAGTTCGACTCGCACTTGGTTGGCTTTTTTAAAAAACAGATTGCAATATCATTAATTTTTATACAATAACATTAATAGCTTTATTATCCTGAGTATGTTTTTTCTACAACATGCACAGTTTTTGCGCTTAATAATTACATTGAGGTGAGGTAATGCGTAATTTACGTCAATAAATTGTTTTTGTGAAGCCTTTAGTTCATATTGGAATGAAGTGTTAGAGTAACCATAACATTACTTAATTTACCTGTTTATAAATAGAAAACACGTGTTATTTAGTTTGTTATTCGCCTTGAACGACTCAAGGCGAATAACAAACTAAATAACACGTACAGTGAGAATAAAAAAGACCTAACGCGAAATTAGTATTTTGGGAAATAAAATTACCTTTACCATATCGTACAGAGGGAATAAAAAGAACCTACTGCGGGAAATTTCGTGGGAAATAAAATTGTGTTATTAATTTTGGGGAGTTTCCTAAAGGGACGAAATATGTATCTTTGTCCTTATCTTGCACGAAATCATCTCTTAGATTAAATCGCTAGAGTACGTTATTAGGAGTGCTTTTTAAGGTGGTAGAAATATTTGTGGTTCGAGTCTGGAAGCACTACCGCCGCACCTATTTCTGCCTAATAACAGCAGTATTATGTGCTGCTGTATTCTGGTCTGAACGGTGTGGTAAGGGAGACATACTTTTTCGAGGCATTCCATCTTAGTCCTCAGGGGTAGCAACTCATCTGTGGCTAAACTTAGGTGAGACTTTGATCTTACCTAGGGTTGAATACAGATGTCCATGGGCGGCAGTAGCCACTTACCATCATGTGGGCTGCATGCTCGTTTGCTTCTTCCATGCATAAAACAAAAATAAACATAGCGCAATGTTATATAGCCTACTAAAATCCAAATTTTCCAGTCATTAAATTCAACGGTGTAGTAACTCTCATAGTGCTCACGTAGTGCTCTTCTACACTCCCTAAGGAATCTTCATAATAAATTTCAACTTTCTACGCTCAGTAGTTTTGGCTGTGAGTTGTCTATCAGTCAGTCACTCACTGCAAACTCAACGGAAAAGTTTTTTATATATAGTTAATAAGGGTTCTTCATAACATTGAATTACGAAACGAGCATGCAGGCTGATGGTAAGTGGCCACTACCGTCCATGTACCTAACTCCAAATAGAACAAGAGTTTTGAAGATGATTACTACTTGAACTATCTTGAATACATTTTTCATGTCACGTCATCATTTATCTTGAATTCGCCGTGAAAATGGTTTGTGGCACGCTCTACAAAAGAAATCCACCTGATATTCTAAGGTAGCAATAGATAGGGTGGCAATGTTAAATAGATTACCAATTAAATGAATACGTATCCCACAGAAAGAATATAAACAGTATTTAGGTTTCAAAAAAACAAAAGAGTTATGAGTAACTCATAGTATCGCAATAAATTTCGTTCAACTCTTTCAGAAATCATTTCCGGTTTAAAGCCTGCTTCATAATTTTCATACTTAAATTTCTGACAAATAGATCTTTGATGATAGGTTCTTATACTCTGTAGCATTTTCTCTCTTATCTATTGCTGTAAAATATATTTCTTACTCGTATACTTCAAAACCATTTTGATATCTCATGATTAAGTCGCTCAAAAAAATAAATATCGAATAATTGTTTATAAAATGTAGTTATTACTGCCAACATACGACTAAGGATCTAAGCAAATATGCTAACGAATTTGTAAATCCTAAAATTTGAAGGCCAAACCTTATATCACACAACCGCAAACCGTTCTCAGCACAATTTGGGGCCCGCATAATTGTTAGCGACGGGCTTGAGCAAATCTCTTTTTATTTGCTTGCCACCTGCACAAAGGAAACACTGTAATTAGAAATGCTTAACTCTTGTCTTTGTTTGGAGGTCTCATTTAAGGAAAGAAATTAGACCCCATTGAGCCCTTATTGCGAGGTAAATTTTGGAGATATTTTTTACTTACAAAGATTTCTTACAATTTTATAACTGTCTCTCTAACGTATGGGACCAAATTCATACATATGATTTCAAATAATAAGTATATTTAAAAGTATTACATTTTTTATTTACATAGACGAAAAACAGGTTTGGGATTAAGCAATACAATATATTCCCATAGTAAGTTAAATGTTCAAGTGTAGCGTATCTTGCCAAACAAGATACGCTACGCTTCTAGAGCTAGCTTTCATTGCTTATGTAAAAAGCAATATATAATATTAAAAGAAACAGATTATACACAAAAGACAAACCTGCTGAGTTTTTTGCTGGATTTTCTTAGTTTAAGTCATGTTCCGATTCGGCGGGTGTAAAAAACAAATGTAAATGACCCCAGTAGACCTATACAAAATAAAGACATTTCATGTCAATAAAAGTTTGACGTATAAAACGCCCATAAATCGTATATACGAGAATGTACAAATAAATTAGCTCAAAGAACTGAGAATAAGTAATAATAGGTATTTTATAATTTCTAGGTTTTTTATCAGTTTATTTAAATGCGTGTCGCGACAAACCAAAACTACTTTTTTAAAAGGTTTAAACTATATTTATAGTCAATATTTTGAGATATCATTTAGTCTTTCTGTCATTAAAATTCATGTACTTTGGCACAAATTTCTACAGATACATTATTGTTGAACCCTTTTTGTAAACCTAGTTAAAAATTATTCAAATTCCGTAAATAGTTAAGTTTACTATCTTAAGTAATTATTTCCAGTGCCAGTTGTTGTAGATAACAAGCAAGGTTTATGGACGCCTTAAAAGTGACTTAACGTCCAAGAGACATCTTAATTACTCACCCAAATCTTCATCAATCCGGGATCCGTTTGGTGTAGTAAGATTAGAGATTCCCTCAGTAGGTGGAAAATTATTCCAACAGTAGAATTGCCCGGCAGTGCAGAGCCGTATCGTATCGTTAACCTATGACTATCCCACTGCTGGGCACGTTTCTCGTCTCAGATTCAAAAGCTTTTAGGTCACAAAGTTCCACTAAACGTAGAGTAGACTTTCACAACTTTGATATTTTTGAAGTGAAACTTCGTTAGAATAGTTGTTTGGTGTTCGAATTTGAAACTGTATGTATATGTTAAACAAATGCGTTACGGCAGTAGTTGTCGGCTACGACTAGATGGCGCTGTACCACTTTCTGAATCACGCTAACGATTTTACTTCGTTACTTATACAAGTTAAGTCCAAATTTAGTATTTTAGTAGTATCCCTAAATTCAACTTCTGTCGTATATGAATTGCGCGCACACTTTTTTATGTTTGCGCTTACAGCCACAGTTAAAACCGCGTAGAGTTCTAGTACATTCAAAACGCTTACAAAAAAGACTTCAATAAAACGTACCTTTTTAACATGCGTGTATTTAAAAATTATATTGTTTTTTTACCCTTTTTTTACGTTCCTTGTATATGTTTTTCACGAAAATATGTCCTAGCGTACTGTTCGTTATAATATTTTTTACCCTGACCCTACCTAAACTAAGTTATAATGAAGGGATTATGAATTTTAATAAATTCTCGCTTCTTTAAACATAATATGGTATTAATGTAGCCAGTGTTTTAATCTCGTTAGACCGTATTTTAAGTCAGGGCAGTACTTTAAAACTTGGCTTAATTTAATCTAGTCAGAAGCGCTTTAATTCCGCTACATGCAATATCTGCTGTGTAAGCGCTTCTTTTTGTTTTTATTTGTCGGTTGGGCTAAGACTTGATATATGTGACGTAAGATTTTTCTAAGTCTAAAAGAATTTTCAAATAAAAATGTATTTTTAAATTTTAAATAAATATTTTTTTAAATAAATAAATTAAAAGCGCCACTTCCTGAAAAAGTCAACGTAAAGCTTATATTGATGTTTTAAGTTAATCTTTTAATATTTATTTAAATGCAATGAAATTATACTTTTGACTAATCACAATATAGCTTGAACTAATACAGCTGGAACAATGGCAAGTTTCAGAAAGATATCTTTAAAAATCTACATACTTGAATAGTCTTTATTGGGTTCCTAATGACGAGTCAAGTCTATCATTAGCTATTTAAATAAACGCGAAATGATACTTTTTAATAATCACGGTAGAACGTCAACTGATGAAGTTTGAAACATGGCAAGTTTCAAAGAGATAATATCTAAACCAACCTACATACTTGAATGGTATCCATTACGTTTCTAATGATGCGTCAAGTCTATAATTAACTATGTACGTAAAAGCGAAAGGATACTTACCTTTGACTAATTATCGTAGAGCCTCAATTATTAAAGCTTGACCCATGAACTTGGAAAATAGTTTTATTTTATGTCCCGTCGTCATTAAAGGAGGATTTTATGATTTGTAGACTCCGACAAGGTTAAATAGGGGACGAACGTTTGTATTATAGTCGACAAGAGCGAGTATCGCGTTGTAGCAAGTCTTAGGTTAGTAGATTAATTTTATGACGAATTATGAACCGCGTGGCGGAGCAGTCAGCATACCGATCTGAGACGCATTGGGGTTCCGGGTTTAATCCCCGCCCAGAGAGAGAGAGAGAGAGAGAGAGAGATATTACAATGGTGAAATTAGATTTAATTTCTGAGTTTAGGTGTTTGGATTGGGGATTAGGTGTGGATTCGTCCTTGTGCATGTCCATGGTATTCACGACACAGTAGAATATCCTAGTGTGGGGTTATGTGCGCTGAAAGCTGTAATAGTAATTTTACCTCGAGGTAAGCTGGAATTTCTCCATACCATCATTTTTCAGTTTCCCGCGTGCACTCCAAAAATGGAGAAATTCAACTCCATCCTACCCAGAGATGGCCCGGACGCGGGCAAACGCCGTCGGGACCGCGGACGAGAGCTTAGTAGTCCTACATTTATCGTTTGCCGGGACCATACGTACCCGTGATCCCGGCAAATGGCGTTCAGAGGAACACCGTGGGGTTTTAGCCGGTATGAGTCCGGCTTACCCTC
>DWLI01005365.1:0-10146 GCA_018249915.1 Cecropterus dorantes dorantes
AATTTTGTGTCTTTGAGTGGAGGAGACAGTGTGTGCATATGTGTATGTGCGTGCATGTGTATGCGTGAGTGTGTATATGTGCGTGTGTGTGTGTGTGTGTGTAAGCGCGTGCGTGTGTGTATGTTCGTGAGTGTATGTATGCGCGTGCGTGTGTATTGTATGGTACGAGGTAATGATGTTAGGCAGTGTTGTATACAAGTAGCGATGTTCCTAGGGCATAGGGTCTAAGCTGATGCTGGCGATGGGGTACGTGCCGGGCGCGGGGCTGGGCGCGGCGGGCGCGGGCCGCGTGCTGCCGGTGGCGGCGCGCGGCACGCACGGAGCCCGCAGCCTCGATCAATGTATGGCCATCTCGGAGAAGCTGGCGGCGAGGGATCCATTGAAGGTCACTCTATACTCACACTCATTTACTAAACTAATCTTCACTAATATGTTTTAATATTTATTTCGACTAAATGTAATTAGAAAAAAAATGGAACCCTAATTTTTTTTTCTTTTTTCATTTATATTTGAATCATCCCTATTTTTAAATATATATGTTACTGTAAAATCTCGTACTGTGGTAACTCCTAAGATTTACCAACAGAATGGTGACTAAATTTAAAAAAAGTGATGATCACAGATGTTTTCGAGCTTTCACCGGTAAAGGTCAATATTACGTTTTCATGACATATCTTGGGATATACCAGTTTTTGAAGTTTTGTAGTAAGACAAATATTTTAATGTACCTACTACATATACAATTATAAGATACTTATATTTTATACAGGTCGAGCAAAAACTGAAAAGGATGCAAAAGAAAGAAGAGGAAAGACACATAAGAGCATATGAGCGGGAGAAAGAGAGGGAAAAGCGAAATGTATTTAATTTCCTAAACAAAACTTTAGGTAACAAATCAGATAAACCAGAAACATCTAGTGCTCCATCTGTGGATATCAAACAATCTTCCAGCAAAGATTTGAATATTGAACAGTTTAAAGCGGCGGAGGAAAGTAAACGCATCGAACAAGACATTTTAAAATTAAACAGTTCATTAGTTAAATATCCATCAGGAACAAGTGGTCATAGGAGTATAAGCCAACAACTTACCGAAAAAAATCAGGAGCTATGTGCCCTCAGGCAAAAGGAGCAGCAAATCGCGAAGGAGCAGAAACAAAGGAAAGACAAGCAGAAAATGACTGTTTTTTAACAGTTATATCAGTTGTGACTTGTTAAAATAAATGTAATTAATGTACATTGCAACACAATAAAAAATAATAATAATATTGTATGTTTGTTTCTTTTTATAAAAAAAGCACATAATAAGCTGACACAAATATTATTGTTTTCCCTCCAAACAACAACGTTTCGCTTGTCGTCCGTCGGCTCAGGAACGGGACAACTGCTGGTCGTAATAATAATTTTACTTTCAATCGAAATTTTAGATGAAACTATGATTCCTCATCATAGGGTGGTTATTCTTCTTCTACGAAGTAAACTCTAGAGTTAGTGAAGTCAAAGAGCTAAGAGAGAAAAGGTGTAAATTATCTATGAACGTAAGAAAACCCGAAATTAATGAGGATAAATAATGAACGATCGTTACATTTTAGTGAATAATCGATTAATGCAATATAAATAAAACGCTGTATTAATTACGAATTTCTATATTTACATGTGATGTTTTTAGTTTAAAATAAGCGTACATGGCATATAATTACAATAATTAATATATGAAATATTTTTTCTATAAATTATTTTTTGTACTATCAAACAATATTACAAAGTACTCATACAGGTTAATGGGTAATGTGACTAGCAAATAATATTTGCTGAATATATAAAATTGTAATATTTTTAATGACAGTGGGTCAATTTTTTATTCTATATTACCTAAAATTAACTATGCTATACCTATTATAGGTATGGAACCGAGGCTTCAAAAGCCTGATTATATAAAATTTCAGTTTGCAAGCTTAAACATGTTTTAATAATTATTTTTCATATCAAATATTTTAGTGATCTAAAATTTCGTTACATATAAAAATGAGTATAAGATAACATAAAAATTACATGTTGTATCATAGGAGAATTAGAAAATTTTCAATTATCGAATTACAACATACCCTTAAAATTTGCTACATGAGCAAGATACATTTGTACTCTAAAACATTAGCTTTAACATTACTCATATTCATAAATAATTGTAATAGCACTATGCCAATACACTAAAAGATTTAATTTGAGAGAATTGTCTAAGAGACCCACTAAGTATATACTTCGTATTTAGTTAACAAACATTTCCGGGTTTCGGAATACACTTAAAAATCGCACTCAATCATCGAGGATTAAAATTAACTACTGCAATAACGTTCAGAAATACAGGATATCGATAATTAAACGTGTACTGACATATGCATTTGTCATGTTAAGATTTCACTAAACATGTCTCCGGTACTCCGATCTGCCTGTTTAATTCATCCTATTCTATATCAGTTATTAACTAGACATTTTATGCATTGAAAATTCGCACGATTCGCCTAACAAGTTCATCACAGAGATTTGTTATACACTCATTACAACAACCTCGTCACACTACGATCCATTCCGGCTCAAACATACAATAGTTAAATTGTTTTAAAATTAGTGCCTACAGTTGTAAATCTAATATAATACAATAGAGAGTGACGAAGTAAAAGAGAGACTTGTTTGTACTAAACTAAACTTTATCAAAATAATGTAAGGTCGTTCTCACACGACGCTACTCAATTCACAATAACAAGGCAATTACTTGATCGTAAACCTATGTTTATAAGGTTGTTGTTTTTTCAGTAGCGTTGTGTGGAATTCCTTAGAAATAAGTACACTCTTATGAGACTCTTGCCACGCGAGCAACTAACCTACTTTTTATGATGGGTACGATTTGTGATGTCTTTATTACATAGTTTGTGATAAGTTACTGTGGATTTTTCATGTAGTTCGATCAAGCACACATTCAAGTCACCAATGTGTCATAAGAAAACGCCTAATGTGATTTACAATTTCAAACATGTTGATGATAAAAAAGTATGTTCTTATTATTTTGGTTGTGTGGAATTTCTCATAAAGATTTATATTGTAGTCAATTACAGCTCAATGTTTTAGTAACACTTGATGAAATTATGACTAAATATATTCATTCCACCTCAAATGTAACTGGTGCTGGAATTCGAAAGTTGCTCGCACTATGTTAACACTATTTGTATGGCGTTTGTAGAGCAGTAGCACTTTCTATGCAAAATTGCTCGCTCACGCATATTTACCGATAAGATGATTTTATAGAATACGTCAAGTATTGATACATTGTTTAACTCTGTCTATAGTTTCATAGCTAAGTTTAACACAAGTGGATGTTTAGTACATTATATATAATGAATTCCAAATGCATACATAAATTCGTTCCGAAGATAGTACATTTTTTATATACTATAATTTACCTATTATAAAACTTTACTCAAATGATAGTTATTTCGAATCGAAATTTAACTATTAGTTTTCTAATTGGTCTGTATATTTATGAGATATATTACAGTATAGTAAACCATAGAACTCAGTTAAACAATATAACATTGACAATTTAATTTCACGAAATAACTTGAACAAATGACCCCAGACAAACTAAAATGTTACCAATTACAGGGGTGTTTTACTCGCAAGTTCTGACATGGTCAAGCCTACTAAAAGTGAAGGTACCCTCACGAGTTCTCATTTTTTAAGATGTTACATTTAATAAACTTGGTTGAATTAATATCAAGTATATAATGTCTTGAGAACCAAATAATGTCTTGAATATCAAATAAATATTGTCTTTGCTCACTTAAACTACCACAGTACATTGTATTTGTCTGTGTTGTTTTTTATGTATTTCTAGACAGACGCTCTTTACCACTTGGAGCAATATATATTGTTGGCTACTTTGCGCTGTACTTCCTTTAGTCTATCTAGTATTTGGTCTAAGCAACTGTTACGTTACTTTATAAGTAATGTCTGTTTAAAATACTATTTAATGTGGTCCTACTTGATCAGTATCAGTACTAGAACATTTATCATCGATTCACTTCACTATGTAGTATCTGTACCATGTACCTATTGTTCTGCATACTCTTGATATTTGAGTCGCTGCATTAATTAACACGGCATACAATATCTGGATAGACACTAGAAATCTTATAATATTGTCCTCCTGGACGTGTGCACGTGTTCGGCTGAGTCGCTACACTCACGTAGCATCAATAAGACACTTGTGTATCCTCCCGGGCGGTGTCGACGTGTGTCCGGTGTCCGGCTAGAGCGCGGCCCGCAAACGAGACACGACGCAGGCGAGCGCGGCGGGCATGTCTTCGAATACTGGCACGCCTGCACGTCGCGCCAGGTCCGTCAGGTAGTGTCGACCGCGATTGTAGTCCTTCACCGCTATCTCGCTGTACTGTACACGACAAGAAATATTACGTTATTAATGTGACAATTTTGATGGGTTATGCGATTTTTGATAAAGGAAAATTTTATAGGTTCGTATCACCGATATTCTAATATGACTGTGGTGGCGATGCAAATTCCGCTTCAGTCATATAACATACTAGACCAGCGTCTACATCTTTAGAGAATTACAGAATTACTTTTCATTCATTGCTTTCCATTGACGACTCATTAATTTAAATATCAAATGAGAGATGTTCCTCGCAATTTTATTGTTAAATTTATTAAAATAATTGAGAAAAATTAACAGTTATCTGAAAGTTGCATCTTATTGTTAAGGCAGATTGTCAGTCCCTCCTTTGAGTGATGATAAAAAAATGTACATGAGAGTCCCTTTTTTAACACTTCAAATAAGATATAGAGATGATACGTACCGAAAGAATATGGGACCGTCTACATGAACGTGTGTGAAAGTGTATACATATACATGAATGTGTTCGCGAGCTTGCACACGTACATGCTTGCATATAGATTACGTGTGTAACAGTACATTTATACATACATCGTGCGCCTTAGCGGGGTCCATGGGCTGCACGATGAGCACGGTGGCGTGCGGCCGCAGCCCCATGTAGTGCGCCGCGAGCACCATGGCCGCGAAGCACGGCGCGTCCGCCGCCAGCGAGAACACCAGCACGCGGGACCCCAGCAGCAGGTCCTCGTCGTACGTACCTGCGATATGTATTATAAATTAATACAAATATTTTGATTGACTACCATAAATAACAATGTGATGTAAATAAAACACAAAACTTCTAAGGTAATGCTACTGCTAGATTCCTTGGTTAATTCCTTCCCTCACTGTAAACGAATGGTTTGTAAACATTATTAGATTTATGGATATGGATAATGTTTTTTTATTCTTAAATTTTATGATATTCATTAGTAAACCAGTATGGTTTTGTTTTATAAAAAAGTTGACACGCTACCTTTCAGACGTTAATGCCGCTAGCATTACATTATGCACCCTTTTTCATGCCATATTTATGTGTTCACCGAAATTAAAGAATCTTTGATGACCGTGTAAAAGTCAGACGCGCTCAGTCTAGACATCAGAGCAGCCGCTGCAAGGTGTCGTCAAGCGGTGGGCGATGTAAGTTCTGACATTGATTGTTGTCGTGTCGTGGCGGTGCGGTGCGGTATTAATATAAGCACAATCAATAATCACCTTTGAAGGGCTGCGGCGTGACATCCTCCGTGACCGTATAAAAGTCGGACGCGCTCAGTCTGTCCCCAGAGCGGTCACTTTCGGCTCGTTCACGCAGCTGCACGGTATCGTCCACCGGCGAGGTGGGCGACGCGGACGACGTGTTCCTCGGCTTCTTGTCGTGTCGCGGCGACTCCGGGTGCGCGGGCGCGGCGCGGCGGGCCGGCGCGGAGAACATGCGCGTGTAGTCGTTAGCGCGCGGTATCACGTACGTGAAGCCCTCCCGCCGAAGAATCTCCTCGGGACGCGTGCTGCCGGCCTGCGAATAGAAATTGCGATTTTATTATAATACACGAGACATTGAAACGTCGCTGTGAATTTGATGCATAAAATATATCGTGTATATTGATGTGCGCGCATAAACATTCAGCCCCTAGACTAAGTTAACTCCGTAAAATTAAGATGATAACGATGACGCAATGAAAAAATACAAGATTAACATACATAATTACATAATTATTATACGGTACTAATTTTGGTTGCAACAACTTGTGTATAAAAAAATATAACTCGACTCTTAAGGTTTGTCAAACTACATGCAAAAGTTTGAAATGAGTAGTTTGCGTACATTACATTACATACATATAAAGTGTCTTCATCTGTGTATGTGTTCACAGATAAAATTTTCCTACAGTGATAAGCCGACTACTTTTAGCCTGCTTTTTCTATTTGATATATTCACTAAAAATAAATATTATTGGTAGATACTTATCGTAATGTACTGAATCACATTATTTGTCCTGTTACACATATATGTAGTTAAGTCCTCAAACAAATTTGTCAGAGCAAATATGACATATTATGTCTTGTTACTTGCGTAAAATAATAACAATTGTATTAATCTTTACTAAATCACAACAAAATTCATTATTCAGATATTTAAGCTGGCCGAAGATCGTACCCGGAAACCAATGCGTGTTAGACCGGTATGGTACTGCTCGGCAACGCGGTTTTTTAATAACAAGTTTATTTAAAACTGTACACTGATCCCAAATATCTTCATCTGATATCTTGTATACTACACAAGATGAAAAAGGTATCATATAATCTTTTGAATATAATTTAAAACTCGCGAGATTTATAACGTTACCGGATTTAAATTAGTGCTGCATAATTCGCAACTTAGTTATATAATAAATTGCAAATTTATTATTCAATAATTCCCAAATGACGAGTTGTATCTGAACAGTAACTAATCAGGTTTCATTTAAATCCATAACAACATAATGAGGAAAAAATTAAATTACAATAAGACGGAATTAATAACATATTAGTCACCGTTGACTGGTCATTACGCATGAGGGGAAGGGAAGAATGAGTTAATTTATGATATTATTTATTTTACTTGTATACTACCACATGAAGTCTGATGACATCGAGAAAAATATTTCTTTTGTTATTTGTTTATATTGGAGATATGAATTGTATTTCAAATTTACTAGTTGCCAAACATACATATTATAGACTTTGTGTTATGGATATTAGAATATTCGATAAAATATACGATCCTACTGGTCTACTAAGCAGAGTTCCGGCTCCGGCCAACATCTAAGTGTTAAATTAAAGTTGTTATTCTGAACCTAAACTTGTATTTATTTGTCTTTGTATTTCTCCATGACTCCTACGACTCAGGGAATCCCAGTAGGTCGATGAGTGTACAAAGTTTTAATTGAAGATTTTATTTTAATTGTATATTGGACTTTAATGTTCTAATTAACTGTTATAACTAACCACACATAATACACGCAAACAAGCCGTAAGCGGAGAAAAAGGCGCGATTCTACGTATAAAATATTTTAACGAAATCACTCACTAGTCATCGTTGGTGACCTTTCATTTATTACGCATGAGGAAGAGTGGAAAAGAGTGGTATGATTTGTGGTCTTGTTTAATACATTTATATACACACATTCACTGAATAAATCTGTCTCATTATGCTAATAAATGTGTCCTTAATAATAAAATGAGTAAGATTATTCGGAAGATTCACCGCATGAAAGTGATTGTATTAGTCAACGTTGGCCGTGACCTTTATCTACTTCGTACAAGGATGAGCGGAGAAATGAATAGTTGATTTGTTTATTGTTTTTTGTACACCGTTACGTACACATATACACAGAGACACACAATCACATGACGTTTTGTTGAAAAACCTGTTCTACGGTTTGTAAAACAATTCATCGTGTCTTCATATTAATAAGGCTTATTTTGAACGGTTGGTCTGATTTTGCAAATATTTCTTCGTTCTCACTTTTCTACGCCTATTTCTAGCGTGAAGCAGTATTTACGCATCAGTGGAAGGGTGTGGTTACTGTATCTTAGTCTGCGGGTATAGCAATGCACCTGTGATCGACTTAAGATAGAACCCATGTTTTATATGAAGTTGCTTACAGATGTCCATGCGCGCCATTCGCGACTTACTATCATGTGGTCTAAATACTCATTTGTATTCAATCTTATAAAAAAATATTTTCGATTAGTTCTCTTTCCTTTTATTATGCGTCTTCAGTACTGAAGATTGACCGTTAGTTCCTTTAATCTCTTTGTATCCATTGCCAGGCGAAACAGTTGTTTGACAGAGGTGAAGCCTGATTTTAATAAGTAGAATATAATTGTTTGACACCGGTGATGCATGATTTAAATAAGTAGATAGGTAGGTAGGTAATTAAAGTGGTAGTTACCGGGAAAGCACCACCGAGGTACACGTCGTGCGTGGGCGCGCCGAGCATCGCGGGCAGGCGCTCGAGGCGGCGCTCCGTGCCCGGCGTGAACACGTCGCCGCTGCTGCCGCCCGACGCCGCGGACGCGCCCGTCGACTCCTCCGCCGCACGCTACGTACGGACAACAATGTTAGATTTGCCTCTAAATGATATAGACGTTAATATACAACGCTTTCTTCATTCACAATAGGATTTTCTTCTGTTTCATGTGTGCCACAGACATGCACGAGCACAAAAACACAAACAGACCCAGAATATTTTTTTTAAATCATCATTCAGATACTTGTTTCACTCAGGATCAAGCCCGGAACCCTTCAGCTTCGCCGGAACCATTCGAATTCAAATAAGATCAGTCTTATCTGTGAGGGCGGATTTATATGCGTTGCCCTGCCTGGACTAGGTGGAAACGATTCGAATAACTATGCCATCCTAACACAACAGCGCTTAGCACTTTTATTATTCCTATGACAAAATTAAGTGTGTCGGTAGTACCTACCCCATGATGTATTGGAATTTAATTGGACATATTACTTAACTATCCACCATATAAATCGTTATCGCACGTTAAACCTATCTTTTAGGTAAAAATTAAAATTAAACGAAGCAAAAATAATGTTTTACGTATAAAATGATCGATAAAGTTTTTACGTGTATGTACGTTACATACACGTAAAAACTTTTATCAATATCATAAAAGGCTAAAGTTTGTTAAATCCGTATCCATAATAACTATAGTCTGTTTATCTCCTAACTGCATCATGTAGTTTAGTGCCGTACTTCCTAAAATCGATCAATTCTTACCTTGGGTATGAACAAGCCGAGTTTCCTCCCACATGCTCGTAACCGCTCGTTATGTACGTGCAGCCCGTTGGTCGGTTCCCGCGGCGCCGCGCCCGCCGCTCGCTCCGTCACCACGTCGGCCGCTCGCGGCTTGTCCGATGTTATGCTGCAGTCTTGCCCGTTACGCCCTTGATATTCTACGAAGATAAAGCTTATGTTTATTAAAATATTCATATGTTACGGTAATAATGGCTAAAAAAACAAAGACAGAACTTTCGGTGCTTTTGTACAAATCTAGTAATTTCGGGCCTAATATGCAAGTATAATAATGTACTTTGATTGTTTGAGACATTATATCCACCAAACATTATGTCATAAATCGAGTATTGTTATTTCCATTATTCATTGGTAATGTTTATTTTTCTTTTTATACATAGAAAAAGAGAACCTGCATTCTTTCAAGATGGTTTTTATATAACAATATAATATACTAGTATAGTACACTATATATTTAAGGCCATATTGATTTCGACCCAATTATTCTGCATGTATTTCTGTCCTATTTTTTTACACTGTATAAAACAAGCGAAACAAAAATATGTACAAAACATTTATGTCAAAAACGTATTTTAAGAATCAATACAACTAAACATAGCTGAAACGCCAAAAGTTAGGCAGGTGACTGCAGATACTTTGACGACGGTTATTACCACAAGCCCATAAAAAGTCGACTCACAAAACGTGGCGAACTATAGTAATCTCTGACTTTAAACACCGTTGTTACTGCAAAACTATTACTCTATTTACTAATAGATCTCATTTTTTTAAGTTTTTATATTCGTTTTTAAAGATACGAAGAGATTACATATTTATAATATCGTTGTAGTATCGAATCGAATTCGTAGTATTACATTATTATATTTGTATTATCGAGTACTACTTAGTTAAACT
>DWLI01005366.1:0-10145 GCA_018249915.1 Cecropterus dorantes dorantes
AAACGAACATTATCAAATTTTGGATTTTTTTAGACATAATAAAGGAAAAAAAGTTCTCATTCCCTAGTTAATATTTTACCCTAGGCAGAGGGTATAAAAAATTGCCTCTACACTCATGAAATCGCAAAACTCATCTATAATATAATTTATCCTCATTAATTTAATGTAAATTACAACTACAAAAGACAGTATCCAACTCAATCGATTCGACGGAGACACAAGATTCACTAAATTTTGCTTTAAAAAATTGTCCTAAAATTTCCAAAACCCACAGCCACCGTACCCCGTAACCAATCCGTTTGCTCTACAGTCAATAGTGGGTTTAGTTTAAACAAACGATACCCTCTGGCCACACACTAATGCGACAAGAACATTATAACCAGCCTTGTTTAAAACTTAAAACAAACAACTGGCCGAAATTAAATCCTTTATTAAAATAAAAATACTTATTTAGACAATACATGATATTAGAATACATATAAAGAGTATCCGTTATATTTTAAACTTTTTAGAAAGTTATGTGAAAATTTGTGAGCAAGTGTGTGTGTTTGTAACGCTCTCACACAAAATCTATTGGTCGGATTTCGCTGTTTGGCACATACTTTAAAACCTGAATAAATACGTATTATATTTATTACTGTTGTGAACGTGCCTAAAGCGGGCAGAGCCGCGGGAATAAGCTAGTCTATAAATAAGTATAATCTTAAAAAAAAGCCTACTCGATGGAAATAAACTAACATGAATTGACCGAAGCATTAGTCCTCTCCATTTCCATATTCTTTCATCATTCACCATAATAGGAGAATGCTGAAGGAAGGTAGAATCTCTTATTGGAATGAGAATGAGAAAAAAATTGGTGCATGCTTGGTACTGAACCCCGGACAGAAGGTAAGGTAACCACAGAGCTATTACTGAACTCATCCTAATTTGGAAACTTGCATGACTAGCTGACAGGTGGGCAAATGAAATCCATAATACAAGGGTGTAAGTTTCCAGAAGTGTCTGGAGTTTTCCAGGAAGCTGGGCCAGGTCGCTCGTTAGCAAAATGCTCAGGTTCTGGCACGCTGCCTGAGGCGTCCACGTGTTGGGATGAGTGGTTTCTAGGAAGAACTGAGTATGTTGTAAGTGATGTATGAAGTTGGTCAACTTGTAAACTACCTAAAGTTGTTTGATTTAAAATTGTAGCTTCTGGGACATGTATTGTGTTTTTTGTGGGTTACCTACTGGGAGTTTTGCGAGTTACTTAAAATCTTTGGTTAATTAAAAATGTCTTGATATATTAAATTTCATCAGTTTGATAATATAAATATTTTTACACATAAATTCTGTAGTGCTTTCGTAAAACTTTTACGGTTTTACAATTATTAAACGAACTGATATCTATTAAAATATGTCATGTCAAAGCCCCTATAACTAATTTAAAAAAACGACCTTTCGTATGCTTCAATACGCGGAATTAATGATGTAAAGCAATCTAGACTTTGTTCTTAAAAAGACAGAATATAAAATAAAACAAACGGAACAGACAATACAAGTAACGACATACGAGAATCGGCAATTATTTCATGAATGTGTCATAAAAGGCCTTAACAAAATTACCCTAAAGGTGCTTTCAAAGCATTCAGCTTAAACATGGCGTTGAATAGACAGAATGAGCCTTTCCTAAAACATTCAAGGAACTCCATTGAACGGAACCAATTGTAAAGGTTTCTTTGCGTTTTTATGTTGACACTGTCGATCGGAAATTACTTTAGTTATATAGGACATGAAGTATTCAATAGTCTATACAAAGTAACAAAATTGAAACGTATATTTGTTATTTCGAAAATTCAATTTTCAAACTAATTTCATGTTTCAAAATTTCGGAATTACTACGATGATTTTTTTTAACTTTCCACTTTTTTCATGTAAATAATTAGAAACTGAACTATATGATCAGATACAAAACCTATACAATCTACATTTGAAGGAATTTTAAGTCTATTTGAAGTCACAAGATCTTTTATCTTTAAGGTTCGTTGACAAATTAAGGATAGTACCATTTGCGGATATTTTACAAATGACATATGCTTCTTTATAGGTATTTACATTTTGTATTTATTTCATTTTAATCTATCAATACAATAATTAGTAATTAATAATCACCTCCGCTTTCATAGAATATGTTCCCTTGTTACAAAACCTATGTTCCTTTGTGTCTTTCTTTATCAAACTTACGCTCCAAACTTTATGTTTCTTTGTTTCTTTCTTTATCAAACCTACACTCCATAATGAGTTTCGAAAAATTGTCAAAAACAAACGATAAATCTAACGAGTCTTTATGTGTAATTAAGTGGATGAAGCATGTGGCGCACAGTGGTTCCACATGGCTTGGGGCAAAAACTCATGGTGTCCGGATGTCGCTGTTTGCCTTGCTTATCTAACAGACTAACAAACTATCTATATATAGTACTAGCTTTACCCACGGTTTCGCCCGCATTTTCAAATTATTTGACAAACAATCATCTCTGACAAAATCTTTATTATTTTTTTTTAATAAAAAGTATCCTGTTTTTTCTGATAAAACATTTACATAATTATTTTTTGCGGCCTGATTGATTTTGTCAACGAAAATAGATACATATCCAAAAATATCTTCAGAAAACGGTATTTTTACAATTCGCTTAAAACCGTCATTTATGGGCACGCTAATTTTGTATTCCTAAATCAATGTTAGCAATTAACGACTGAGTTGAATCGCTTAATTAAGCTTTCATTTAACTAAGCAAAGGGCCGATAACATTATTTTATCAGGTTTCCATTATTTGATAGTTCCAATGCAGGTAACGTTATCAAGGTTTTATGGCGTTACGGTTCGCTACCATCCTGCTACACCCTTGATTTATGGTGTCAGTGTCTTTAACTTGAAACATGTTTCAAGTTTAAGTTACACGGAATGTTAAGGTACATTTAGTGTTTGTGATATCAAGTGAAAAAAAAACTTTTTTCTACCCCGTACTAGGGTTTTCTCCTGTGTCGCTGGTGCCATGGACACACAAAGACGAACACAAACACTCAGACAGAACAGAAATTTAAATTCATCATTCAGATATCTGTCTGGCCGGGAATCGAACCCGGAACCCATTGCGCGTCAGACCGGTATGGTGACCACTCCGCCACGCGGGTCGTCAGAAAGTA
This sequence comes from Cecropterus dorantes dorantes, assembly GCA_018249915.1. Classification (NCBI taxonomy): domain Eukaryota; kingdom Metazoa; phylum Arthropoda; class Insecta; order Lepidoptera; family Hesperiidae; genus Cecropterus; species Cecropterus dorantes. The sequence continues at coordinate 3,178 of DWLI01005366.1, forward strand.
TCTACTACTACTCTTTGTGGTTCGACTCAGGAAGCACCATCGTAACCTATTTGTGCTTATAACAGTGTTAAGCGCTGATATGTTCTGGTCTGAACAGTGTGGTAAGGGAGACGTACTTTCTTAGCTGGAACGTTCAAACTTAGTCCTCTTGGGTAGCAACGCAACTGTGATCAACTGCAGGGACCTCTGAATAGATCTAACCTCTTATTTGGTTGATTATAGATATCCATGTTGACTGTTGAACTTTTGATCATGTTAAAAAATATTTTAATTATAAATTTAGATTTCTGAGTCCTAGACTCAGAAATGTTGTCATTCTTTGTGCGTGTCTATGGCACCCACAAAAAATCCTATCGTAAGGCTACATTATTATTTTAATTACCTACTTACTAAGTGTCAATCTGAACGTACTGCGCAAGAGCCAAAAAAATCCGAGTCTAAGCCATCATTGAAAGCGTTCAGAAAATTGGAAAAGAAGTAGATAAAACTGATTTACCAAACAGAGCCAGCGGTCGCCCGATTCGTAAGGCCTTAGATTTTATTTGTTAAAAATCGGTTAAGTACCCGTGTCGAAGCGGCCGGTGGGTGGCCACGCTTTTTGTTATATCGCTTTTTGTGACCGCGGGGGACTGTGCCATTCGGTTTTTTGAGTGACATTATATTCTGAATTATGTGCGCTGGTTACTCAGTGGTATGATTTTGTATCAAATCAATCCGGATTCGAATCGTTGGTATTAAATTATCACTACTGTTGATTGAAATAGGCTTCTATCATTATTTATGCTTAATTTTACTATTTTTTGTGATCGGTGTGGTAAACTGTGGTCATAGTCATCAAACCCAGGCAATCATAATTCGGACATCTTATATCGCCACCAAACTTGAGCTCTTATACAAACAACGAAGTAAAATCGTTAGCGTGATTTAGAAAGGAATACAGCGCCATCTAGTTGTAGCGCCGACAACAGCTTTAAAATCACGATTCTAACAAAGTTTCACCTCAAAAAGTGTAACATTGGTCCACAGTCCAAACATGTCCAGGTGACAATAACAATATATCACGAACGGACATTCCATCCGAAAAGTTCCGAGAACCACATTTACCTGCAGTTATAGGACAGTTTCTAATCAACCTGTAAATAACCTGACGAATAAAAAATAAACATAATGGGATATTAAACTGGACCGCGACCACTTATTTATTTATTTTGAGATAATAAAACTGTGGGTACTTACTAATGAGTCGACCTCTGGGTCTGCTATGTAGTAGGGTTTTTCTTGGCGTATCTGTGGACAGAGAAAGATATTATTAATATATTTATAATACTTAGTACAAGAAATTAGGTTTATTTTCATGTGTTTACTTGCTACAAAAATGTTTTTAAAATAAGGGAATATGGGTCAACAAGATGTGTAATTGACAACGGAAGACTAAGAAGACCATACCATTCCAACAACCAGTCGTAGTTTAAAAACTGTATAGCAAAAGAGCCTCTATAGCAAAAATATAAAAAAAAAAAAAAACATTTTTTATATCATGACTACTTTGTAGTATTAATATAAAACGACCCTATGAATTACTTATGTCAACACATATTGCATATAATACGCAGGTAGGTTGTCATACATATGTATCTACTAACACATATATTGTACATGTGACTGTATGTATTTAACACGCACATTCTACACATACCAAGTCGGTAGATCTTATAAAGATTTATATTACATTTATAACTTGTTTCTTGTGAACAAAGAAATTTAATTTCTTCGGAATCCTTCGTAACTAATCGTACAAAAAGCCAGACCGAGGTTGAATAGGCAAAAAAACTTGTTTTTAGGTACAGCCCTAATCGTATCAATCACTTCAAGCAGACGTGCAAAAAGGCGAAAGTGTTATAAATATTTGCAACTTAATGAGACACCATTTCGCGGTAGATTAATAGCGGACAAAGCCGGGTCGTAACGCCTATGCGGCTAATAAAGTTCCTCCCGCTTCGCTGCGCACGCGCACAGATTACGAACCACAGAAGATCTTATCAGACGCTAAGTGCCTACGTACACAAATCATGGCAAAATAGCTCCCGCGCTTGTCATTTTCGTGGAAGTAATTAATGAACTGTTTCGATGTAGGTCAGCGTGTGGAACAAAACGAGAAATATTTCTGGTGACGGCGAGAAATCTTTCTGTTACGTCAGAAATCTCTGTGAGTGTCTTGGTTGTCACGTGTTTACTACTTCGTCAGAAATAATGAGCGAAGTTAAATGTGACAACTAAAATGTTAGTTATTTCGTGAGATAGTTATTTCTATACATAACATTTTAAGTTATCTAGTAACAAAAGGAACAGTGTAATATTAACTACCTTAAAATTTCACTCCAACTTTGATAAAACAACGATTCATTCTAAAAAAACTAAATTACAAAGGATTACTTTCGCCACAAAAAATTAAGTTGATTTTAATTTATTTATGATTATAATAGATTATTATTTTTGTATTATATATGTAAATTTATAGTTATAGTATGCAATTAAAGCTTGTATAATATGTTTAAATGTAATGTTATAGTATGCATTTAAAGCTTTTTTGGGGTTGTTCGCGATAAAATAGCAATTTCAACTTTAATAAAATGCCGTTAAAATATCAAAATTAAAAATAGAACATCTACTTTGTCAGTTACAGAATTTAAACTTCTGTTTAAAAAATAAACTCACAATAAAAAATACCATTTACCTGCAGTCATACAATTTTAATACCTGTACACATGCGCTAATAAAATGCAGTACACATGCGAGTCTGTGCATACATTATCTTTGGACACGGCCCTTTTTTCACATAAGCTTAGCTGACCGGAAACGCGATAGTATCACGCGTCTATGCACCGTGCTTGAATTTTATGACTGTCCATATTTATTTAAGGCAAAAAACTGACACAGTATTCAAGGTACAAAAACGAACTTTTATGTGGACAGTAAAGCAGCCCACTTTTTTTTAAATATTGAAGTGGTAAACGAACATGCAGTTCACCTGATGGTAAGTGGCCACTGCCGTCCATGATCATGTGTAAGCAACCCCAAATAAGATCAGTTTTTAAGGCTATTTAATACAAAAAGAATTTTTTAATTCGCACCAGTAATTCCTGAGATTAGCCCGTTCAACCAAACAAACTCTACTGCTTTATAGTATTAGCATAGATTGGTACTTGTTTATGTCTTTTTCATATGTGGCAAGTAAACAGTCCACCTGATGGTAAGTGGTCACGACCATAGACATCTGCCATCAACCCCAGATAAGATCAGTTTTATCTGAGATTGGCCACAAATCGTTACGTCCAGGACCAAATGGGAATGCCTCGGTGTGTCTCCCCACCACATTCAGACCAAAACGCAGCATCGCTTAACACTGATGTTATTAGGCAGAAATAGGTGTGGCGGTGGTGCTTTCAGAGTCAACCAACAAGGGTTCTACCACCGTTTGATGGTCACCTCTGACACCAACGAGCTTTTTATAGAGCAAAGGAACTTGGTAACTGCTAAGACAGGAAAAGTACCTTACATACATTACTTAAACTTCTTTCTATTTTTCAGTCTTTTAACAAAAATGAAGTACCAGACGATTATGCAGTCCAGCTAAAAATTAAACGAAATAGTCGTGTCAAAATCGATTCAGCCGTTTCCAAGACAAACGACACTTTTTATTCAATAGACAAAAATAGTAACAATGAAGGCTTACATGTACATATTGTATGTCTGTGTGATATTTAGCGAGCCTTCAACCCTTGCCTGACCGCACACGATACTCTATCCCCTTTCAACTTGAAGCCTATATTCCCATAGTCTTAAAGCCTATATTCCCATCCTCGTTAGTCGTACGACTACATTAAAATGTATAGAATCGATTAAGATCGTGCAAACATAAAAGTCGCTCAGTTATCGATTATGGGTCATAATTGAAATTTTTATCCGTTTACCTAAACACGGTAATTGATTTTTACGGCTACCCGGCTGCATATGTTCGCCTATGTTTGTATGTTTCTGTATATATTTCTTTAAAATTGAATTGACAATATGCAGGATTTCTACCTAATGGCATGTGGTCGCTGCCGGCCATAGACTTGGCGATGAATAGGAGTCCAGAAGTAATAATAGACGCGTCGCTACTCTCGAGACCTTGGTTACCACATATTAGTGAGCCAGCACCTACAGCCTTCCAGCGATAAGCAAAAACTTCACGCTAGAAATAGAAATAGCCAGGGTGGTAGTACCTCCCAGCTTGAAACATAGTCTTAATCGTAGGAAACAAGACAAGCGGAGCGCAGGAAAGTTAGCTTCTAATAAGTTCTAAACAAATCAATGGTTCATGCTTTACGAAACGGAAAGTCTAGACTTATAGGGTTTCTAGGTTACTTGTCTATAGCAGGTTTTTGAATGGGTATTCGTACTAAGGTTTCGATGTTTAGAAAATTAGAACTATAAAATTTAATTACTATTTTGTAGTTCAATTTTGACGACTTACTGTCTGATAGCATGTAGAGAAATCTATAAATCTATAGAGTATCTTTAGAGAGTATCTTAAATGTAGAGCTGAATTCTAGTGTACTTAGTGTGGTTGTGAAGACGCTTCAAGGTGTTCGAAGGTTTCCCAAGAGTAGCAGCGTTTCTGTAGCCGTATCAGACAGGGCTATCTATACTAATATTATAAAGCAGTAGAGTTTGTTTGGTTGAACGGGCTAAACTCAGGAACTACTGGTTCGAATTCAAAAATTATTTTTGTATTGAATAGTCCATTTATTGAGGAAGGCTATAGGCTAAACAACATCACGCTATGTTTGTTTGTTTTTTCTTCTAACTAAGTAGCGGGTGAAACCGCGTAGCACACCTAGTCCTTTATAAAGTTGCACTTTTTCATGAGTTATGACCACTTACCAACAGGATTGCGTACTTCAGTTAATAACCAAAATACCTATTTAGATAAGACAATAAAACTAAGCTATATTGTGGTCACTTAAGAGAAATTCTAGGTGACCATAACGTACGCCTGTCCTATTTTTGAAATAAACACATAGTTAAGTCAACGCTTTTCACATAAAAAGCACATATTAGTACAACATAAGGAAACCTATTAACTTCACAGACAAAAAACGCACATCTCTTCGTCCAATCTGAATGCACGGTACATACGCCCCTGGGCAAGGAAGTCCGTCATTTTGGGGGGCACCGACCCATGAAGCCCCCACTTTTGGACCAGAATTAAATGCTAATAAGGCAGCTTGAATGGAAACCATTTTGTGCTAAATATACCTTCGAGATAAACACTCAAATTTTAAACTTATAAGCATCTTTTAACATTTTGTTGTAAAAGATAATTTACCTAAGATTTTGAAGGTAAATACTTGTAGTTTGAGTCTAACCTAACCTAACAATAGTAGTGTTAAGCGCTGCTGTGTTCTAGCCAGAAAGGTGCGTTAAGGGAGACATACTTATCCGAGACGTTCGAACTTAGTCCTCAGTACATATAGGCGATCCTAGGTAAGGCTTTAATCTTATCTGCAGCTGATTACTCATATCCATGGGCTGCAGTGTTCTTACCATCAGCTTGACTGGATGTTCCTTTGCTACGTTTTATAGAAATAAGAGAACACAATATAAAATAGAAATATTTTTTTTAACTCCATTATTTTTGCTTAATTTTATTAATCCTAATTACAATAATGAAACGTGCACTCAGGGTTGGTTTTTCTGTAACAAACATTTACAAAGTTGTATCTCAAGAACACAATATTTAATCTGTCTAGATTCAATATCAGATAGGCCCAATCTTAAGGTCATCAGGCAGTTAGCGAGGAAAACTTTTTACAATAACGTTATTTTTACCGCTATGGTAATAATCTTTATTGAACATTCAGTTACAACATTGAGTCTCGTGGTTAAATTGAATATTTGAACAGTGATACTTAGTCTCTTATAATATATTTTATAATATTGCAGTCCACGTGATGGTAAGTGGATTGACCATAATATATCATGCTTAAATCGTTTTGGAGTTGTTGTTAAAGTCAAAAGCGTTTCTACTGGAGGAGTGAGGCTGAAGGCGAAAAAGGTTGTGCGATAAGGAGGTAGCCTTTTTTTAGATTTTGAGGAGCCTGGGTCTTTGCATTTCCTCCTTGTTTTATGTGGGATGGACTTAAGAACTTCCTTGTTTTATGTGAGATGGACTTATGAACTTAAGATTTGGATTTGGGGAAGACTTAAAACCCCTACGGGGAGGGAGGACGTCCTCTTCCCCTCCTCCAGATTCGGCAATTAGAAGTATATGGAGACACCGTGTCAGTTAAAAGATTCATCTATCTTCAAATACCAGTTATTAGTTTGAAATACTTTGGGCTCGTTTTGCTCTATTAACTATTAGGTTCTGGTTCAGATAAATCAGTATGTCCTTACAATAAATCAGGACGCATTAAAATTGATTCATCAATAGCATCTAGATATAGGTATCACGGTGCAGACGTATAAAGGCTTAAGTCTCATACGATTTTATGACCGATGAAAGTGATATCATTCCTATGTATACATATCATACAATTTGTGGTGTAAAAGTTATCTATACTAATATTATAAAGCAGTAGAGTTTGTTTGAACGGGATAATCTCAGAAACTACTGGTTCGAATTTAAAAATTGTGTGCAAAACTTTTTGTGTCGAATAATAAATTTATCGAGGAAGGCTATAGGTTATATAATATCACGCTATATTGGTTTGTTTTTTTTTTCTTTTGTAGTAACGAGAGAAACCGCGGCGCACAGCTAGTACATGATATTAGATATGTCTACCAATTCGCACTAGGTCAGCGCGGTGGACTATGGCCTAAAACTCTCATTCTGAGAGAAGACCTGTGCCCAGCAGTGGGACGATAATGGGTTGATAATGACATGATATTAGATTACATTAATTGATCGATTCTTTAATAAA
>DWLI01005367.1:0-10143 GCA_018249915.1 Cecropterus dorantes dorantes
TCGTGTCGCCATCGTTCCCGCGGCGAAACGAGCCGCAGCAATATGCGCAACGGAGCATCGAGCTGGAACAATACGCGCAATCACCGTTCGCGCCGCAAGCTTTCGCGCACGAGCATTTCGAACGGCAACCGTTCGCCGCGGACGAAACGTTCGCGTCGCAGCCATCCGCGCCGCAGCATTCGCACGCGTTGGAACCATTCGGGCGACAATCCCGCTTGCCGCAAACTTTTGTGCCGCAATCGTTCTCGCAACAGCCGCGCACCCGACCCTTCGCGCAAGGAGCGCGTGCGCCACAACCGTCTCGGCCCCGGGCGCCGGAGCACTGTGCGCCTCCAGCACTGCAGGCGCAGCGCGGGCCCCCTCCGCGGGCGCCGCCGCGCGACTCCGCTCACTGTGTGTACGGACAGATGACCCTCTATATCAACTCGCCCAACATGAGCGCAGTTATCAATCGTAGTTGGTTCACCCGTATTTGAATCGATATCGAGTCCCCCGCGACCGAGGCGTGGTTGCCCTCTGTGCCGGAGCGGCCGGCGGTCCGGCCGTCACACATTCCCTACACGCACACTGTCGACACTGTCCCGGCCTCGTACACTGACGACTCGACCGACGTTTGTAGGAAGGTATGACTTCGAAACGTATATAGTTTTGGTGACCCCCCGTGACCGCTTCACATCCATTGTTGACATTCGAAATTATACCTCGATCGAATTCACCGAGATGATCGATTTTTTGTCGTGTGCTAGTTTAATATTGAACTTTTGTACATTTATGCCACTAATTTTACGTTAACGAAACTAAATCAAAGCAGTGATCGTTAACATTTTTATAGCAATGCAATATAAATTATGATTCCAATATTGTTAGTAATACGAAAATGTTACGTGCATGCAATTATAGAATGTTATATATTTAATGGTGTGTCACCGAAGAACTACATTAACACAAACCCACACGCGTAATTAAGGACGTTAATTTTAATTAGAACATAATAATCGTAACGGTATTAACACCTAGCAACGTAGTCGGTAAAATGTCGCTTGTCAAATGGATATCTAAGGCTAGCCGCACACGGGCATCTCTGTTCACGGTGCATCCCCAGCGCCCTCTCCGGGTCGCGAGCTCTGTGTACGTCACGTACGCGAACACTTTTTAATATTTCTCCTTGGATGTGGGCTCTTTTTGAAATTTTGTCTTTTACTTGGTACTTTTTCATATTGTCAATTATTTCGTTTGAGAGTGAAATGATTTCTTTTAATGACATCATACGATGAACGGTGGGATCTCGTAATTCCGTGTAGTGGTGATGTTACAAGGTGTATGGTACGCAGCGCCGCGCCGCTCGTACATTTGACAGACGCATTAAACAAGGCCAACTTAGGAAAATGACCTAAAATGACTTAACTTAAGCTAATAACTTGTATAAATATTTGGTATATATATCGATATGTATGTTTAATATTAGAGTTTTGGTTATTTACCACCCACTAGACTTAGGTAAACGGTAGGGATATAATGAAATAATTATGTGTTAATATTTAACAAAACATATTATGACTGAACGTGATTTTAAATATTTTTAATTATCCCGCTATTTAAAAGGGAACAATTCTGTATAAATAATATTCGTAATTTTAATTTGTTTCTTATATGGATTTTAGTTTTTTATCGCATTTTTTTTAAGTTGATAAAATAATGGAATTTATACTTTAATGAATTAAATTTACCTGCCAAATTGTTAACGAGCAAACGATAATGTTGTATGTGTTAAGTAAATGAAGCTCAAGCATTTAGGATATAGAAGTCGGCTAGCGCCCCGCACCCCGCGCGGACCTTTGTACATATATATACTTACTCGTGTGTAAAGCATAATTTTAATCGATTCTCTCGTCACATAGTTTTAAAGTTTTAATTTATGTGATCGCCAAATATTTTTAAAACTGTATAGAGGAGTCGGCCGGCCGACCGCGCCCGCGGCGCCGTCACGAAGTGAGTTATAATTTAAAATAACATTGTTAGATTAAATTTAATGTTAGTCCTTTACTGTACTATATCGCTCAATCATTTGACCGATCGACTGATTAAAATTTTAGTGATAAGCTAAGTAATTATCGGCGGCGCAGCGGCGCGGCCGCCTCTAGCGTAACGTACTGTACTGATACTGATACTATACTGACACTGCACACTGTAGACTGCCTTCGGGAGTGTTCCTTTACTTTAATGCGTAGGCCGCCGGCGCGCGCGGCGGTTAAGATTTGTTATAAATGTTTTTAATAGACGAATTGTTGACACGAATGCATAATTTGATCGTTTAGTATAGGGTTATTTAAGATCGCACCGTAAGTAATGTATAATTTATCTACGACGAGTATCGTGAGGTGTAAGAAAATAAATAAGTGACGTGGTCCGGCGAGGGGTGCGGTGTCCCAAATTTAACGCTAAAACATAGTGAGGACGCCTTTACATATTGTGATGTTTCATAGTTAACGCGCATATTGGTACATTTCTATTAGCTCTATAACGTAACATAACACTCGACTGAAAAAAACGGATCATAATTGTAGGATGTTGAAACTCGTACCTTTTAATCAATATAATGGAGTAATAATGTTAATTAATAAATAATTAAATGACGTCGGTGCCTAAACTGCCCTCTAGGTTACGTGTAGTCGTGTCCTTCGTTCCGCTTCGTTTACTCTCACTCGATCGTTCCTATGTTAGTTAGGTTAATTTGTCTCGATCCATTCCCCGGTAAGTTTCCTCGCACGTATCAGTACCGCCTGCCATCCCCCCTCCCCCCTCCACCACGTCTCTCCCTCCCCCCTGCCCCCTCCCGCTCACGCACTTCGCTCCGCCGCCCGCTCGCAGGGCGGCCGTCCATATCGTTTCCATCATTTCGGTATAATTTACTTACTGTAGGTTTAATGTACAACCACCGATACGGCGACATTGTTCACGTGTTTAATATTAGGAAACGATGCCTTACAAAAAGTTAAGTGAATATATAGATGATTTATAATTATGTTATTTTCAGTGATATTGAATTAGCACTAAGGTGTTTAGATTATGGGCTCGGGCCCCAACTCACAAACCTTCGGAACAATTTAAGAACTTAGTTTGTAATGTACCGTCGTGGCAATCTTTCTAAGTAACATAAAGAGTATAATTTATTTAAATAAAGTATAATATGTATTAGAAATTTTAGATTTATTCAACATTAAACTTAGTGCAAATTATTGTGAAAAATCGATTGAGACTATTTATATGGGTTTTTAATTATTATTATATAGGTGAAGAACATTAAAATATTGGATGAATTTATTAATTAAAATAGTTAGCAAAATACAAATACGGTAAGACTCGTTAAGAGGCTGCGTCGTCTGTCAAATGTGCGCGCGCGGGCTGCCCTCCTGCGGACGGGACGCACTATGCATTTTATATTACACTGAGTAATATCGACATAAGATATATACTGTATCTTAATAATAATAATAATGTTTATGGAATAATATTTTAATCATGGCTTACTGTAGTACTGTTGTGTAGTTAACCTTTCGACTCTTGTTTGTATTACTTTATATAGTGTACGCGGTTTTTATATGTGTATGTTTATTCAGTAGCAACATGTTTGTGTAAAAGTGTATTTCGTAATTGATCGCGCGATACGGCGCTCCATCAATAAACTTATGATCGTAATTGACTAATTATATTATACGACACCCCTAGTGTTAACGTTAGATTAGCAGGATACTCTTTTTAAGTTCATATTCGTCTTAAAGGGATAGCATTTAATCGAATGTATCGGATCGACACTCGATTGTAACTCTAGTAGACGATTCTAAAGTTATTTTAAATCAATGCAGGTATTATTAATATAAATCCTCATATTTATACTAGAATATATACTATTATAAATGTAATTATTGAGTACACATTTTATCGTAAATTAATTGCACGGGCTTTACAGTTAATTATAACATTAATTATTATAAAACTAGGGCAAGTTGTTATTTATTTCTGTTTGATTTAAAATTCTTGATGTTGATTATTTTTTAATCTATATTATTCATTTATAGTGGATAAAAGTACATATTCTCGATTAGAATACAAAATTATTAGGTGAGCTATCGACTGATGTACAATATTTATGTACAATATTTAAAGTAATGATTACTTACGGCAGTATATAAGTTTACTCTACGCGCCCACTACGGGAGCAGTATTTATACAGACTTGTATTAATTTCGTATAAAATGTAATTAATTGGAAGCGGCCGACCGCGCCCTCGCACCGTATGTTACGCGCATGTTACGAATGTAAGACTATTATCTAGATTTGTTGTAATGTAATCGTACCCTAGCCCTAGCGAGGCCTCTAGGCCCACTTTATGTTCGTATATAAAAAGGAAAATTATGATAGACTTACATGAGCGTCCTTGTTGTTTCTTTTTTTTTACAATGATTATTACCTAATGATAATTAGTTAATTACGGTTTTAATTGATAATTTTAACCGAAGCACTAAAGTAAGACGAGAAGCTTGTATGCGAAGAAGTATTCGATGTAATAATTAAAAGTGCTATCACATAACATAACACTAAGGTTTTTTGAAGTAGAAATTATGCATTATTCATATTAGGTATTTTGGGTATATATTAGAGTTAGTTTTAACTGGTAACATAAGTATGTAGTTTGTAATGTAATGGAAAAAAATAAACAGTTTTGTCGTAGTTTCCTATTATTAAGCTTCTTCTATCTTAATGGTTTAAGTAATACTACTGGTTGATTAATTAAAATATTAATATTACCACTGCAAATATTTGAGATATCTTATGATGAAATATATATCTACTTTAAGGACATTATAAAACGTAGATAATTAAAAGAAATCAAAAATTTCAAAATATCACTGGCATTTTTAATGTTTGAAACCAATCCCTCTCCTAGTGAAGCCACCCCCACGAGACCGAGCGAGTTATCATAATTTTTGTTTTTATACTCTCGACTGGGATACATTACATACACGAATGGAACGTGGGCACTGCCGTTTCCATTAATTATATTACCAATATTAATATATGTACGAACACACCACTAAACCACTATGCATGAACTAACACACTTATGGGGTAATGTATACTTGCTGCATTGCTAACGAACCATACTTATATAGTAGACGTAGTTACCCCTATCACGACTACATGAGGTAGATTTGAATAATTGAGTTACTTCACTTTTTACATACTCTAGAAGTTTCGTACATAAATTATAAAGTAGGATTAGATTCATAAGACTAGTATTCGAAATTTTAAATTGAATGATTATTATATCTACCTTATGTTTCATGTCTATGTATAATACCTTCGAGCTAAAATTCTTGCAAATTACGACATTGAAGTAAATTTTCCAAATACTTATCACGGTAATTACCAATATGTATGTAGTGAAAGAGTAGAGGTAGAGATGTAGATTCAGTCTAACCGATCCTAAAGTTGGAAGTTTTATGCGACAGAGGGTGATGGTGTAGCCAGCACTGCGGGTAGTCCCAAGTTCTCTCAAATGCCGCAAATAAACGATGCTATCGGAACTCCGCCACAGGTTAAAATAACTTATTATTTTTCCAGTACATGCATACAGGCAACAAACTGTAACACATGAATGTTATATTTGCAAGATTGGAAGTCATAACCGTAAATACCTCGTAACATCCCAGTAAAATAGTGATCCCTGAAATCTAGATAAAATCTGAAGGTCCCATAGCTAACTTATTAACACACTGGAAGTGCCCACGACTACGAATTTCTGAAGATAACACAGACAAAATACGATAAACAGGTACAGTGTTGCCAACCTAAAATAAAGCCTAATGAAGTTTAAAATGTTGCCATATATTAGGTGAAAAAAAATCTGGGGGTGTTGGTTGATTTAATAATATATTATTGGGGAATATTTAACCGTGTTGGCAACACTGACTCCATGTGAAACTAGAAAGTATAATTGTCCAGGTACCTATGATGTACTGCGGCGGGATGGTGTCGCCACAGCCGTCCTTCTGTAACGTTTCGGATATATCTGCCACAGCTTCAGGTTTTTCCGATACTACAAACTTATCTCATAAGAATAGAGTACTTTAGACTTTTAGACCCGTATTGACTGAATTGAACATAGTATGTAGTGACACAATCGTAGGGTAAGAGGTTGAGTGGGGTTGGATAACAACCAGGTAATCGTACGAACTTGGTAAAAGTAGGTACTGTTTACAAATTAAATTTATTTCTGATGTTACATTTGATCAAATTTAGTTAGTTCATTCACTACACATTAGACCTATTTAGTCATTAAATATTAAAAAAATGACTTCAAAAAGTTATTAAAATGTAATTTATATAACACACACACACATACTCATTTTTGTTTGGTTGTAAACAGTACCGTGTATCGATTTAATCATGTACGTATACAGTAAAATTAGGTCCCATGGCGAAAGGTGCGTGGTGCGGTGAGTGTTTCAATTATTTCTACTGCTTGCATTGGAAACGAGTAATGAATAGCTTGCATCAATAGCTTGAAAACGTTGCTGGTTACGGAGTCCGGTGGTGCCGGACGGTGTATTGACCGTTGGTTGTGCGCAGGTGAGGACTACGAATACACGGGCGGTTCGGGTGACGGCTACCAGCGCGCGGCCAAGCGAAGTCACTCGGGCGCCGCGCCCGCCGCCTCGTACCACCCCTACCGCCGCTAGCGCGCCGGGGACTGTCGCCGCGGTCGCGTGACGCTGCGTTCACTGCCTACGTCTACGTTTAAATCCCGAGGCTGCATGCTTGAGGCTCTGTTATAATATTTACTTGATCATTTCGTCGATTTTTGTTTACTGTTATGTCAATGCCCTTTTTGTTAGTGTAAATCTGTATCGAATTGAATTCCAGGGTTTTTGCCATCATTTAATTTTGTTGCGAGTCTGATTTTTTTTTTCAAATAGTTGGTATAATGTTGAAAGTAAATTTGACGTTGATTAATATTAAAGCATTTACAGTTGTAGTTTAGGCATAGGCTCTTGACTGAGTGGTGCATTTTAACAGGCAAAAACAAAACAAAAAATCCTCTTATGGTTAATCTATAAGGTTAGAAGAAAATGTAGGCTATGAACGCAGCCTCAAACTGTCATCTATCACTAAGGTCGATCCCAATTGAGCCTCTTAATCCCTATTATCGTCCATGTGTAAAATATTGTCTCATACTTGTACATAAGTATTAGGTATTAACGTCATGGAACACTTGACAATTAAGTAGGTATAAATGTCAGAATATTTATGTACTAGATTTTACTGACTTGTATGATTGTAGAGATTGGAGGCTTTTTACCAGTCACGGTTAGCTGCCAGTCTAGTCTTAGACCTACAAAACATTGTCGTGAAGTTCTTTTCTACGTTAACGACTTCAGGAATATTTGAGCCAGCATACCGTGACGGGTACGGGATAGACTCTAAACATATATCTACCTCTTAGAGGTACACTGATTTGTTCATATTCAAATGCATTATAAATGTAAAGTATGAAATACCGTAACCTTCGGATTGTATTGCGACATTTGGTGACATATGAGCTAATAATATGGATGGAACCTCGTTGGGCCGACAGGCCGCCTGTAAAATAGTTTTATCTTTTTCTACTTGAGCAATCATTGAATTTTTAAATGATTTTATGCGAATACCGGTGTGCAAGAAATGTGTTGTGGACTACGACGATTCATTGGTGAGGTCTATTTCTTTGCGAACATCCACTTTGCGTTTCTTACAGCCTGGTATTCGTTATTAGTTGTTAGAATACATTTTCTCTTTTAGAAGTAGGTTTTAGAAGTAGGACCTATTCGTGTAGTGTGGACTCGATGATGGACGTTTCAATGATATTGAAACTGAAATTTTTAGTTGTAACTAATTATTCCTGATAACTAAGTGACTAAAATATATTTTTGATATCTATATTTTCTACATACGGGTCGGCAACCAAACGAATTATCTACTCCTATATAAATTCGTATGAAATAAAATTTCCAGATTAACTTTACATCTAGTATCTACTTACACTGCTTAAGTTTGAGTATTTTTAACTTAGAAGATTATCATATCATAATAAGTAGAAAGGCCCAAATTGACAGTTATTTTTAAGTACGTAAACCATTTCGATGGTTGGTCCTATTATAAAATGTTACACTGTTAAGCTTATAATTATACTTCTATAGGTAGTTTCTGATATATTTTCGTCCGATTGATTAAGAAGCTCTGCATTTATTGTAAATCTAACAGTGAAATGTACATACACCATCAGCGCATCGATGTAAAATGCGTGTTCTACTCTTCATTACATCATTCTGTATTTTGTTTTGTGGCATGTTTAATGTAACTTGAATGATGAAACTACACTCGTTCCCATCTGACATACATGTATTTTTGTTTTCTAGAATAAAGATACTAATTATAATAAGTTTTATTTTAAATCATTGACAAGTTTGAGCGCGTATTTCGGGTATTAACTTTAGGTACACTTACTAACCACACTTCGCTATAAAGGCGCCTGCACTGTGATACTGAAACATGTTTTTATACGTAGTCTTTATTTTTGAAATATATTAAATTACATTTTATAACGATAATAGGTAGGCCTTGCTATGTATAAATAATGTACTGTTTAAAATTAAATAACATTTGGTAAGTAAGTACAATCAAAAGATCATCGATGTATAATTAATGTGTAGCTGTAATGGTATAATGTAAAATAGAAAGTAATGTACATTATATTTTTTCTTTAATAGATCTTATACAATTAAATCATACGGCGGGAGAACAGGAGAACCAAACGTTAGAAATTATACTAGATGATTCTTATGATAATTTTAGGCGGTTAAATTAAGACGTTTATATGTTAGCCATGCACTAAAATAAGTATTTGTTTTAACTTTTATATGGACCGTAAAATATTAAGACTATTTACTACCTAAACCGTTTTAAAATATTAATATTAAACTTATCTCTAAGGAATCTGACTTAGCTTATATATAGATTAGACATGATCTTTGGAATAGATTAGCGCTAGCTATAAATTTTCATGTGAATACATCCTAATAAATTTTGAGAAGCTAATTTTAATTATTTCTTAAATTAAGGATTACTTACACTTTAATATAAATACACACTTATACAATGGACAGACAATCGAATTTGACGAATTTACGTTTTGGCGAAGTTGCAATAATCTTAATATTACCAAAAAGCGTTATGGATGCAATATCCTTATTAATTTGTACAAAAATGTGCAAAAATTTCGACTATAGTGCAAAAATAGTAGGTTATACCTGTGTCATACGAATTAACATTGAATATCTATGAATTTTTCACATTAAATATTGGAGAATTAAAGGATTTTCGGGTAAGGCACTAGGACAGAAAGCACGTTAATGTAAATATAAAACTATGATTAACTTGCAATATTTACTTGTTAGTATTCCATATTATATCGGGTAACGACTGGTTTGGGATAGTTTTTGTATGAGACAACACAACGGATATTGAAGACATGTAAATATTTAACAGGTAAAATTTTAATGTACTTACCTAAAACACACATCTAATACATCATTTCTTAATGAATACAGATTTGATAAATAATCAAAATTAATACATTTATTGCACACTAGTACTACTTATCCATAATACCCAAAAAAGTATTTTTACATACGACGAGAATAATAAACTTTAGAGAAAGAAGTCATGTTTTTGTATTATATCATCGAGTTCACCGCCGCCTTAAAAAAGTTACTTTGTTTTGCTGTCGTTTTCCTTTAAAATACGAACGTTAAGTAGGAGATTATATTTGAAAACCACTACACAAATGCAGCAAACAGTAAGTACAGTAAATTAGGGAGACCAAGTTTTAAACAAGTGATGCCAATAACTTTTTACGTCAACTGTAACCCCAAGCACGTTTTTTAACTCTGCAGAAATTGAATGTCTAAACCTAGGCTGACCAACCGTTAATGGAAGTGAGCACAAATTTTGCATCCAAGACCGTCTGCAGACCACGCGATCTTTGATGGAGTGGAATCAGTTACTCGTGCTATTGGTGACTACCAACGAGCTACTCTTGGCGGG
>DWLI01005368.1:0-10143 GCA_018249915.1 Cecropterus dorantes dorantes
TTTCGGAATTTAGTGCCTCATATCTCAACAAGACAATAAATGAATAATATGATTGACGGCAATCCTTTTTACGAGCCACTGCTGGGCTTGGGCATTTTTAGCTACTGAGGGAAATCCTGGAAGGTATTCCACCACGCTGGTCAGTGTCCGTCAGCCGAGGGGGTAAGGGATTGAGAGCAACTCATATCGGATGTTTGTCAAACTGTCAAACTGCAAACAAGGTTTCCAACAATATTCAACGACTGCTATCCCATACAATAACCGGAACATGATGTGCCCTCCGAAGCATGGAAGCGTGCGTGATATTTTGCCTCTTACAGTAACCTTATTCAACTTCTGACGGCATCCGACGGTGCTTAATTTTGATCAGTTGCTGTGGTATGCATCAGGTATGCATGCTTTTATATATGAACAATTTGATGAAAATCGGAAATAACATTGGTATTTGAAGTGGTACATATAAGTTTTGTGGCTATAATATTAGATGTTCTTGCAATGCATGATCTCACATCAGTCCACCACAATCCACCACATGGTAAATGGTTACTGCCGCCCATGGACATTTGTAGGCAACTTTATATGAAACAGCGATTCTATCTAAAGTAAATCACAGATGCTTTGTTAGTCCCGAGGACTGAGATGGTCGCCTCATATGTAAGCGAGCTGCCAACCAACCCTTTCACCAAAACGCAAAAATAGGCGTGGCAGTGGTACCTCTCCGGTCGACCTACACTGGTTCTACCTGGAAAAAAACTCGATATAGTACTGGTTGTTTATATTATTGTTTTTTTTTTTTTTTACTGTATTCAGTTAAAAAGATCGTTATTCATGTTTTTAAGAGACTCCGCTAGTCTATATTGTTTTGAATTTATGTCAATAAAACATTTCGTTAATTTTTACCTTTTTAGTCTTTTTTTATGTTGTTAAAGTTTATATATATTATTATTTAATACCCTTGTCATTGTTATTTAATTATTTAATATGTTGATTTTTCCAAATAAAGCGATCCAACATTTAGGTCAGACCTTCAAAATTACTCGTAACTACTGAAAATACTGTCACACTGCCTCTTCCTCGTTCAAATTGCAAGGTGGATTGTGTCTAATACTAAAATTAATTTTGACACAGAATTTAATATGACTTCAATAAAATATATTGATATCTTGTTCAGTTGTTCAATTTCCAAAATGTGATTTTCAATTAATTCCACGGTGTCTAAAAGCAGTCAGTTTTATGCGTCTATTTTCGAAAACAAAACAACCATAAGCATTGAAATACAGCGAGGTTTAGCTGTTGAAATTCACGTTCATACAATCCGTAATACCGTTTATACAATCTATTAGTAAACTGAATATAATTGACAGGCGAATTATTGCTGCGGGTAACACACGTGCAGTGGGAATCTGCTGAAAATCTATCAATAGCAGCTTCGTACTAGCGCCGCTAGCGTTCGTAAACATGATAATGTATTGACAACCAGTGTATTGCTGTGTTATGTGTTACCGTATGGGTACTGAAATTTGTAATAAGGTAAAGTGCCTAGCTAATTTACTAGAAATACAAAACGTAATAATTACGGAAATCGGTTACAGGTCTCAGGCACCACGATTCTATAAAATGTTTCATCCGATCGGAACGATTTGTTTTGTCAAGAAAAAAATAGTACAAATTGCGAATAACGTAGTATGTATTCGTCCACCGATTATTGTCCCACAGCTGGGCACGAGTCTTCTCTCACATTGAGAATGTTTTAGGCTATAAACCTAAACCTACAAAATCTTTATTTTAAGAACTCTCACGGGTGTAGTGCGTGGTGCGTCAGATACTCGAGTTTCAAGTTTTTGCTCCTCCTGTTCCTATTCATTTAGCTTAATATTATCAATATTCAAACATTTAGAATTAATAACTAATACAAAATTTAAATTCTAAACACAAATTTAATCATCAAAAACGGAAAATTCTGCCTGTCAAACCGTGGGTAAAAATAGTTAATTTTTGCAAATAAGCAAATTATTTAAACAATCAAATATTTAATACTACCAATAGCCGCGACTTCATTCGCGTAGACTATAATATAATCCATCTATCGAGGAGACTTGATACACACTGCTGGGACATGCGGCTGGTCATAATAACGTATTTCCATTAGTTCAGGAGAAAATCCTTTTGTTTGATTGAAAACTTGCAACCTCTAAAACTCTCCCTGAAGGGTTAATTTTCCAAGGGCATTAAATTAAATTATATTAAACCAGGAAAACAAACAAACGACCCTGCATCCCCTAATTCGCCCTCTTAGGGGTTGATTTTCCTAAAACGGAGAACTAGATGTTTAATTACATCGAACCACAAAAGCATATACCTACTAAGTTTCATTGTGCTTGCATCAAAATTGGCGGAGATCCATACAAACATGCAACGCTTATTTTACCACATTAGGGGTTGTTTGTCCAAAAAAGGTGGAATAAATAATTCACTTAATCAAACGTTTAAACCAAATACAAAGTCCAAAAAAACGGTCAACCCCTATATTGCCCTCTTAAGGGTTAATTTTCCATAAACTGTAAATGAAGTATTCCATTACATCAAATGACAAGGCTAAAAACTAAGATTAATTGAGCTTGCATCAAAATTGACAGAGTTTCATACAACTTTCATCCCCTATTTGACCCCCTTAGGGGAATATCAGAAAATCCGTTCTTAGCTGAACTCTACGTCATAAAACAAACCTCTGGTCAAAATTATATGTTCCTACCTCAAGTACTTTAGACTGTGCGATGTTTAGTCAATACGTGAGCGAGTGAGTGAGCACCCTTTCGTTTATAGTAGAAATTGACAAATATAGAAATTGTACAGGTAAACTTATTTCACAAGCCTCAAACAACATAGTATTCATGGCATATGGCACCTATCTGGAGTGAATCAAAATGTAAGCTTGTTCTTCGATAGACGATGGTTATCAAGGGCAATTCCAAAAGCGGATGTGATCTACTGATGAATATGTTACACGATTGGTCGGTTTTATCCTTAGGCATATCAACTGTAACACACGAGCTGTAAAGATTTAGCTCAATATGTAGACTGAAACAAGATCAGCGAACGTCAGTGAAAAATGCAATATGAAAAATTTAGTAATGTGTTTGATATTTATGCTACTATTGTATTAAGTATGTGAAGTTTCCCGTGACCCATTACTCTCTCAAATATTCCATTCAAATTTTTTCAACATATTGACGCAGCGCCGCCTGTTTGGGTCACGTTTACCACAGTAGAGAGTATTCCTTGTATTAATCTATAGCATAGATGCCAAAGTTTATCCAAATCCGATAGGTAGTTTTTGTATAATAGTGTTAAAAATATCCTCCATCAAAAAAAAACTTTTCACTTTATAACTTTAATATATTACTTTATGGAGATAGATACTAAATTTGTTCACAATCTTCATTAGTGAATTATCAGAAATATAAAATCCTTTTCACATAGTATTGGTTATAATTTAAAAATGTTTAGGCGACTTGAATTTGGTACTTTAAAACTTTTCTTAAGTTCAAATATCTAAATCTATAATCTTGCCTTTATGAATAATTCTGTAGATTTGATTGTGTACATTAGATTAACTGTAAATTGTAGCGGGTACAAATATCTACAATTCTACTTACAACTCTGCAGTAGTCAACGTCACAGTAATATCATTTAACTGTTATCTCGTTTCAATCTGAACCTGCGGATGCAAAGATAACCGTTACCTCAGTCGCAATCTTTACACGGACCTCTAAGGGCAATTTCTAAGATGATCGCCGAGTCAGTCGAAACTCCGTTGCAAAGTCTTGGTCCTTTCGCGATAAAGCCACCAGATGTCGCGTCGATGTAATTGCGTCCGCCTTTGTGCCGTTTGTGACTGAAGGTCTGATCTAGCTATCTTTAATCGACGCGAAACTTGCCACGTGATGCGGGCTTAGTATTGCATACTCGTACGCGGGTCAAAGGTAACTCGTAAATGAGGTCAGGTTTGGTAAACGTTCCAGGCAAATGCATGACTCAAATATATTCCATAACTTACGGTATTTTTTCGCCTTTGAGTCGATAACAATTAATCCGATTAATATATCGGATTAATTGTTTTTACATACACAAACAAAATTATCTACACGACTTGTGGCTGCAGGATGTTGATTCATCCAATAAACACAAATCGAATACACCAAAAAATAAATACTTCGTAAATACATCCATGTATTGTGGTTTTTCTGTTTTGTTTTCTTTCGGAAACTGTACTGTGAATGTAGTAACGGATCTCTGGACTACAACAATTTTTACAGTACATTTACAGTACCTACAATAATAATTATTTTCATGATTCTCGACTGTATAGCGTAAATCCATCCAACAATGGATACTAAAATATAAATCAAATGCCCCAAAGAATAATTTGTAATATCAAACCTCACAGGTATTACCCTCATACTTGCAAATCAGCCGCAGTAAAATCACATTAAAGACCGCAACAGTGTAGCAAGGGAACTAATCTCTTTGAGACAATGCTCGCAGTATCCAAGTTTACGACGGACCCCTCCCGGATCTACAAATATTTGAACAATCGTCTCACTATGGCACCCATTGTCTAGGTCAAACTAATTTTGGAATCCTCTGAAGCCGTAATTCAATTTTGCATTGAGATCATCAGTTTAATTAATTTGGCTAAGGTCTTAATTAAACTCGTTTATTGGTCAAATGTACAATAAGAAACTTGGAAACTTCGGGCATCTCAAGCTTTACGAGGGCTTTTACTTGTATTACGTAAAATATTGATGTTGAAAGTTTGTTGTGGGTATATTCCTATATATACAATGTTTATAAATTATCTTATGTATCTTATTTAATGTTGTGCCCTTTGTTGAATCAAATAAGGCTGAATGGGGCTGAACCTTATTGTGTTTACCATGATACGACGTAGGAAATACGAACTTATTTGCTTATGACAGTCGTCCCATTCGTAGTCTGCGGGACTCGAGGAACCCCTAATTAACCGGGCTGCCCCGCCGATAGTCTTACAACTGCGCAAGGAGACGCTTTTTGTTGATCTCTGATACCAACGCGTACTATGCTGGCGCCGCGTAGGTCAACCGGGATCGGATTTACAACTTGTACACCTGTAGTTTAGTTCGGAGCGGTAGATGAAATGTAAGCATCGGTTGGAGCCTCGCTCGTGCGGCACGGGCTTGGTGGATGGCATGCTCCACCTGAGGCACCATGTGAGCGATCGATGTGACATCCCAAGTATCTAACTGAGGGTTGCCAAGCTACTTTCTGATCGCGAACCAAACACGATAAGAAATCATTACACGAACAGGAATTTACCGTATATAATGCTATATTCGTCATCGTATAGAGACAGTGATGTTTCCATAGTTAGTATGAATGCTCATATCAAAGTTTAGTATTTAATTAATTCTAAAAGGCGATCCATTTCCAAAAACATCCATAGTAATATCTTAATTAATTATTTAATATTTGACTAATTGTAAGCCGTGACATTAAAAATAGAAGCATACAATTTAGTTTACGTGTATTTTAACAGAGTCATCGCCTTGGAAAAAATGCATTGGATTGATATTCAACCAAGGTAGAATGTTCATTGAATCACACAACATAGTATATTATATAAGCTGGTATGAACATAAGCTGGTAACTGCAATCAAGACACCAGTCAAATTATTCTGGTTATACAAGCGCTGCATGGAATCATTGTCTCTTCCAATTAGAATTCATTGTACTGAAATGTCATAGGATGGTAAAATCAATCCATCGGAACTAAGCCATTGTGAACTAAAATGGCTATTCAGGTATTCATTGTGTACTAGTTTAATTAAATTGTAAGTGGTAGATTACACTCTTGTTTGACTGCTGCCGACACACCGCCATCCCGATTACTGGTTCATATCACAGAGAGAAATCTGTTGTCGTATTTCACAGAAAGTCATAGATAACGGAATTCTAAAAAATACTCACACTGAAATAGGGACTTTAGCGGTAGCGACCAGGGAATATCAAGTAAGATTATGACTTGTGTTCTAATTCGAATACAAAACAAAACTTGTTGTAGAACCAGTTTAATCATAATAATAAAAACAAGGAAATTACCTTGTAAATAAAAAGTTATGACTTTTCTCCAGCGCAAATGGAGATTATTTTACATTATTACAAACAAACTACTGTCATTCATTAAAGCGTTTCGCTCTAGTGCATATGGAGCTTCCTCCGCAGGGCCATATATCACTTAGTCATCCGCATCGCTAAGGTACGCCTCGCGCCCGCAATAACTTTGCCAAGTTTGTACCAAGGGACCGGGATATCGACCGATAATCGAGAATCAGAGGTGATCATTGCCCTTACGCAAAATACAACGATCCTTGCCTCTCATTAAGCTAACAAAGTGAGTTTATGCAGTTTATGTCTCTTGAGTGTAAAAGACTTGATTTTTTCTAATTGATATTTAGACCGATAGTGTAGAAAATAAAAAGAGTTTGTCTTACGCAAAATTAAAATGGTTTTGTAATTAATTAAGCTTATAATAGGATGTATGACGAGATCTTTCGCTTTAGCTTTGGTATGAGGAATTACCTCAACGGGGCCATATATCACTTAGTCATCCGCATCGCTAATGTACTACTTGCGTTAATAACTCTGCCAACTTTCTGCCAAGGGATTAGTCATATCGACCGATAATTGAGAGACTAACCTACACTTGTATATAATCATAGACCTCCATACTATTCTATACATATATAATTAACGAAATACATCAGTACACAATAAACCACAACAATATTTTTTCAGCTCAGACCAGTACATTCTGAAATTAGCTCAATGCTGAACCCAACAAACCTCCTCAGCTTTATAATATTAAATAAAAAGTATACTTCGATTGGTACACAAAGGTAGTTTAATACCTAAAAAATAATAAAAAATAAGGTAAATTTGATAAAACCAGTCTTTTAGTAGTAAAAAAGTTTTTTTCTTGATTACATCGTTGTGTTCTACATTATAACTTAACGCAAACATGGGATATTCGATAGAGAATATATATTTACCGTTTCTCATTGTGTAGGTTCTTGGTTCTTCTCAGTGATGTCTTTAAATAAACGCGATTTAAATAAACGCATTCTTTAGTGTTTGCTCTGTAGATATTTTTTAAATTTTTTTTTTTTTATATATACGAGTACATTCCGTTAAGCCATTTGGGTTGTAACGCGTGCCAAAGAAATGTACATACATACTGTCTAAACATATTACCCTTCTACAGTCTTCTAAAGAGAATACCTATATAAACGAATCTAGATAACAATAATCCGTATTCGTTTTTACGTATATTTAAAGATTCGGGACATAACTAGTACGAGAATAACTACTTACTCAGGACATAGCTTTTAATCCCCCATCATCTTTTTCGTGGCGATATCATAGATTACAAATAAATGTATAAAACATAAATTCAATGCGTTTAATAAACGACAGGCATGTTCTGAATTTGTATTGAAATTCGGAAAATTTGCATTATTAAAACTCAATTGTTTAGATACTAAAACACTTATATTAAAAGAAGCGTTTAATTAAGTCATTACAGTTGTAATGAACCACCTTAAATATAATCCAGTATCTATATAGGATATGGGCCATAAGGTATAACATGCTTCAGGTTCAGTATTATGTGAGTTATAAATATTATTCAATTCGTTATGTACAAAAATAAAATGGGTTGAAAAAGACGTCTACAAAAATCGTCTTTGAGAGCCTATTACAAATCTGTGCTAAATCATAAAGCATGAAGCAATGAGAACATTTAACGACCCACTTTTTTCATTAAGGTTTATGTTGCAACGGTATTGGCACTAAAGCCTTAGAGTGGTAATGAGGTTCTGTTTTAAAATGGGGTGGATTTGCGTGCATTACAAAATTATATGGCGTTTGGCAGACACAGGTGTTGCTAACGTGTTACGTAAACATAAACAGATTTTACGGATAAGTGTGTTACTGAAATTTTGTGTTTTGATGTTACGAGGGAAAATATGACATGAATGTTTTAAGCAATTTATAAAGTACCAATAAACTATCACATTAAATTTACAATACTATTAATCTCTTTTGCAAGTTGGTAGAACGAGTACGTTTCGAAAGATACCACCGCCACACGTATTTCTAGAGTGCAGCATTTCTTCCGTTTTGGTGAAAGGATGTGGTTGCTAACTCACTTTCATAATATATAAGGGCTACCATCGTATTTCTCGGGAGTAGCGAAGCATCGATGATCGATTTATATATAGAATATACATGATATGATGCTAACAGATATACATGGGTGTCAAATATCACTTACCAGTGATATAGGTGTAATGTATACTTGTTTGCGACTTCAAACTCATTAATAGTTTTGAAAATATTATGTTATGTAAAATTTAATACCACACATTAAGATTTCTTTTAAATATAAGAATACATATATAGCGAAAAGACGACGGATTAATTCTTGGGTGATTATAAACAGTCAAACATGTTTATCAATTTAAAACTTAGTGCCATAGACATAGAATAGAATAAAGACAAGTAGATAACAATACATGGCAGATCCGTACTATGGCTAATTTACTATACGGACAGATGGAAAAATTATAAACGAAAACAGTTTATACCCAATACCTTAATAATACGACTAACTGAAGTAAAACATGGATGTAATTATCAACACTTGCATATATTATGTACATTTTTGGTAAGTATACATATTTTGTAGCGCAAATCCCTTCTGGCTATTAAAAAGAACCAAGAAATCAGCTTTTATAACATGGCTACGAAAACAAACAAGATATCGATAATAATACTTGCAGTCTTCAAAAAATATCGGACGAAATATTAAAGAAAATCTGTCACCTGAGCCAGCTACAATTATCGCAACAAACTGATCGAAGCTAACTAGCCGACGTCGCTCAAAATATTGCTGATTCGAATAAAAAACTGATTGCTATCCCACTTTGATGTTGTCGGAGGAAATGGGACCTGCTTCCGATCCGCGAGAAAAGGGAATAATCTCTTTCCCGGTTAGGGTACCGTGAAAATATTTGTGGCGTTTTGTAATTGTTGGTATCTTTTTAAGTTATTTACACATTGATAGACCTAGTATATATACTTAGTAGGAGTACTACTGGTAGCTGATGTTCGACCATAATCATAGATTTTCCATTTTTTCTTGATAATACTAAAACTCGCCGTTAATCTAAATACCTCAGAAATAAAAAAATATAATAGTTCTGTCAAGAATTATTTTCTCTATATTATTTATATATAAATAAATGCCTTAGCGTAGTCTTGATCTTAACAAACCATTGGTGATTCGGAGATGTATAGATCAGCAACATAAAACAGACATGGAAGACTTAATGTAAAATCTTGATACGGGTGTGGTTCTACGTAAAGATTTAGAATGTTTATGCGATCAACTAACAATAGCAAAGAAGCTGTTCATAAATAAAATTTAACAACTAACCACGTGCGTCTGTATCTTCGAAACAATCGCATAGGTATATGCAAGTAACGTCAAAACGACATGCAACTAAACACAAAACGTAATTGTCCTCATTCGGAACCCGGTACGCTCAGTGGAGTGCGCTTGACTCATTTTTAAATTCGCTCGTGATTGCTAAGAGCACGGATAGCGTCATGCCGGCTGAAGGGCTCGGTGTCGACTTCTGACCGTTTCAAGTGCTGATCTAATTTGCCGAATCGCGGAAGCATATGAAATTTAATCGATCCGCCTCAGTGGAAATGGGATTCAGCACGTTTTGTGTGCGACTATTGTGGTTTCGTTCTATGGAATGACGTCTAAAGTAGCTGAGGGAGGCTCATGTCGTTTTGTAAGTCCTTTGGTATCGACATTCGACAATGATTATGTTAAATTGTTTTTGTTTTTTTCTAGCACCTTACTATATATGTAATGAGGCTTTAATCGTCTCCAAAGTATGGTATTGTCAAATTTGTCAAAACTTATCATACTATTACGTAAACGTACGGTTTTTCGGCTGACGTCCACAAGCCAAGGGTCAAAGCGCTTTTTAACCGACTTTCTTCGGAAGAGAGGTTATCTATTCGTCACGT
>DWLI01005369.1:0-10142 GCA_018249915.1 Cecropterus dorantes dorantes
AAAAATATAAAGCATAAAAAAGAAAAGCATTTTTTTTATTTTTGAAGGTGGTAGACCTTTTTGTGGTCCGCCCCAAGAACCCCCACCGCCACACCTTTTTCTGTCTAATAACAGTAGTGTTAATCTGTTGTGTTCTGGTCTGAAGGATGTGGTAAGGTAAACGTACTTTCCAAGGCATTCCATCCTAGTTCTTAGGAGTAGCAACGCATTTGTGGCTAACCTTCACAGCCTGCGATGTATTGGCGACTCTTCTGGTGTTGCAAATGTCCATAGGCGACGGTGACTACTTTCCATCAGGTGGCCTGTCTGCCTTAACGTTACGTTAAAGTATAAAAAAACCTTGATGAGACTTTAATCTTACCTAGGGTTAATTATAGATGTCCATGGACGGCAGTAGCCACTTACCATCAGTGGACTAAATGCTCGTTTGCTACTTCAATTTTATTTTAAAAAGTCTACAGCTGGATAAATGGCTATTAATAAAACTTTCTGTGCCTGGCAATGGAGATCGCAGTTAATCTTAATAATACAGAAGACGATGATTCTGCCTATTCTTGGATTCTTTGTTGCCTCCTACGACACGAATATTGTATTGAATGGTACTCCTTCTCTTTGAAGGAGTACCATTCAATACAGCACTACACGGCACGTGTAGGATAATTACTGTTACACCAGTTAGTATATATACTGTCAATAAAATTCTTGTTTATTTTACTGATCGTATTGAGGTGTCAGTAAACATGTTTGCTCAAGCGGAGATAATGTTCGCCCACGCTTGTCTCTTTGTACGGACGCATTTATACTGAACAGATGAGATTCACCATCACGGTGAATGAGCACGCCATTAATATTTATGTCATAACATATTTTGGTCGTCTCGCTTAAATTCAGTAAGCATCTACTTATGTTCAGTAGTACATACGGAGAGATACGTGTTTGGTATGATATTACCAGTAAACTTTACATCAGCTTTTCTATATTGTTAGGAATAGTGGTCACTATAGTGTTCCAAGTAATGTTAGTTTTGAAAAGCGCCATTCCCTTTATTTATTTAAATAAATTAAAACTTAAACTTAATTTAAACTTATATAAATATATTTATATTTGAAAAACAAACGATTAAATAGTACACAGTTAAACAATATAGTAAAAATAGTGTTTTTTTCCTCCAACGACGGAGGCGACCTAGGAACAAAATTCAGGAGATAAGCAGCAGTGCCGTGTTTTAACACCAACACTTATTGTAATCACCAACACGCATGCTAAGTGTGAGGACTATTGACAAAAAATCCATAAGGAAAGGGCTGTGTCCAGCAGGGCGATCCAAAATTCTGATAGATGGAAGGAGACGTCAGATGGTGTTTTTTATCTGATTTAAATAGCAAACGAGCCCATGCTCATTTGCTATTTGCCACATCAGGAAGACTGCATCTACCTGATGTGACAAGTGGTTACTGCATTTGCAAGAAACTTCATATAGATCTTCATTTAGAATAGTAGATGCGTTGCTGTTACTGAGATGGTCACTTCGTATATAAGTGAGCTGGCAACCACACCCTTCCATCGATACACAACAATTGTTTCAGGCTAGGAATAGGTGTGGCGGTCGAACTTCACTGGTTTTACCACCTGGCAAAGTTGTATAAGTGTGATAAGAATGAAGTGTATGGTAAGTCTTCCTCACATAAATTAAATGCTTAAACTTAGTACTCATAAATGGAACGGACTCTCAGATCAGAATTTGCGACAGATGAATATAGGAAACAGAGCCTACAAATGGTTACTGTCGCCCACATTCAGAAAAACTGGTCTTGTAATAGGTCTGGAAATACAATTTAAAAATAATATTTTATTGAAGAAATAATGAGCTGAATAGATTGAAACTACACGTGACGCGAATAAAAGTATTCCGCACGTAAGCTTATGATCTGGTTAGAAATAAAATCAAAGTAAGTAAGTTGAGCAACTAACTTGAGGTTAGTTGGTCACTCTGATCAACCGCAACAAGTAATGTTGGCATTACTTATTGCATTACCCATTACTTTTTATAATTTGTTCCTATTCTCTCACACTTATATAAAACATTATATATAAGACCAATGTGGTTTAAGCTGATCTGCGACAGAATAGTGATTTAAAACTTGCTTTTATGGTATCGAAAAACATCATATTAATATGCTTAAGCATTTTGTAAAAAAAACTTGAAGGTGTAAGAAGTCTATCAATTGTATTTGACTAATGTAATGGATTACAACCTAAACCTTTCCCACTCACGAAAGTCTCTTCGCAGAATAGCAAAAAGATTGAGGTTAGGTTAGCTTTTAGGTTTTTTTTAGGTTAGTTAAACTAACAGTAGAAAAATGGTCAACAAATATACCTGCCTAGTTATTGCTATTTCCTACGAAATATATGCAATTTGCTAACGTAACCGTGAGGAAATATCGTTATCCAGAAAATGACACGTTATGTTTCCAAAGCAATTTTTTTTTTGAGAATCATATCACTATCAATCACATCAATCCCGGTAGGTTTTTTGAATACCTCGATTGTTGATATTTCCTAATCCGATAGTAATATATAAAAAAAGTTGCAGATAAAACTTTATGACCATCCCCTTAAGCATATGCAAAAAAGTACGTTTCAATTTCCATTTATCGATATTCATATCGATCAACAGTACGTAACCTAATTAGTAAATTCAGAGCGATGACAACATGGT
Source organism: Cecropterus dorantes dorantes (assembly GCA_018249915.1). NCBI lineage: Eukaryota > Metazoa > Arthropoda > Insecta > Lepidoptera > Hesperiidae > Cecropterus > Cecropterus dorantes. The sequence goes on from DWLI01005369.1 coordinate 2,720, forward strand.
TAAAAGATAATAAAATTTGGAAATATGACTTGCATAGATACCAATCATGTTGCAATAGTGTTATTCACCTTATAACTACCAATCTACTGTAATCTGCAACAGGAGCAAAACCAATCCGGCATATTATAATTCTTTCATACGTAACCCATAGGTCACTTCAAATCGGTGTTATGATTATTTGTCATTGTTGAGTAATATCTATTTGGATCTGTTTGGCAACTGTTCTGATGCAGCCACCCGGGGGCCACAAAACTTTCGGTCGGTGCTGTAAATGTGAGCTTTGAGCGAATTTTCAAATTCCGCGATATCAGTCTGCGGTACAGTTTACGCCAAAATTTCGTGGCCTTATAAAAATGGACACATACATTTCTTTCTTTTACTCCACGTTAGAAGTGTGTATGTTGGCACGCGATACAGCTGAAATGGCTTGATGGATAAACATACGAGATATCATTGGAATCGTCAGTTTGCAGATGTACATAGGCTTTATAACATTTAAACATAGAATATAAGTTGTAAATAGGAAGAAAGAGGGAAGGGACGACTATTTTATTATAACGACAATATAGTTATCAAATGAAATAAAATAAGCTGAAAGTAAGATATCAATCGTTTTTAACGTACCTAGTCGTTTTTACTGTTTTAATATTTTTAATAATCATACTTGTTTATTGCGAACTACTTAACAATAAAACCTTGTATGCAAATTCATTTTACGTAACGGATTGAAGAGTCAAATCTAACTTAATTTAATTTATCACAGCTAAGATTTCTTTGAGAATTAAGCCAACAACTGAATTACATTGTGTGCGGTTGCGTAAAAACTGCAGTAACAGAACAATACCGCGCAAGATATAATTAGTTATGAAGTCGTGAAAGTGCAGCTTTTTCAAAGCCTCGAACAAAACGACCGCAGACAATCGTGCCGCAGATGAAATAGAGTTAACAATGTTTAGATATGACTTACGTATGAAATGTTTTTTTGACCAGCAATCGAAATTTGAGGTATTCATTTAATGAACCTTTGTAAAATATTTTAAGTTAACGAAAGTATTTTATCCAATTTTATTGAATTAAATTAAAAAAAAAAAACAAATAATTACTTTTTTTGGACAGTTTTCAAGCCTACATATTTTCCGATAAAAATAGAGTAGCCATTTTCTGTAAATAAAAAACATACTGTTAAACTAAACATACATGTTAGTATGTTTAGTTTAGTATGTTTAGTTTAATGATACCAATACATACAAAATAATTTGTAGGTATTGGCATCATTAAAATAAAAACACATATTTTCTAATAAAATTCCTAAAGATTCAAATTAAGCCAAGGTCCATCGCATGTAAAATAGCATGAACCCTAGATAAATATTTTAGTTTTTATTTCAACAGTTCAAAGGTAGGTTTACTTTTTCTAACTCTATGGTCCACGGAAAGTGAGAGTGAATGGATGCGCAAGCGCATCGTACTGCGCATCATGAATGGCGCTAATAATAATTAACTAACGGCCGATATGTACTATGAGTCCGTGAGTAATTTTACTTTCAGTCGCTTTATTTATGGAAATTTAACCTGAATATTTATGTTAATACCAGGAAATGCATAAAAGTGTTGTGATCTTCGGTAGTATAAAATGTTAAGCTCTGAACTTAGGCCGCTACGCACTAGTGTACGTCAAGCGTGTTCGTTTGATGTACCGGTGTTAAGACATCGTAGACATCTATAAAGAACTAATATAAAAAAGAACGTAAAATAGATTATTTAAATCCAATTAAAGGAGCGAACGAGTATGCAGTCCAGTAAGTACCCAGGGACATCTGTAAGCAACTTCATACAGAACAGGGGTTCTATCTGAAGCCGATCACAGATGCGTTGCCACTCCTGAAACCTGAGATGGACACCTTATTTATAAGTGAGCCGGCAAGTACAATGCAACGCAAGAATTATTTCACGTTAGAAATAGGTATGGCGATGGTACCTCCCCGGTCGAACTACACTGCTTGTACCACCTCGTGTATTACAGATGCGTGGTCATCTTTGAATACTGTTTTTGATAACATCTACTGTCGTAATTTCATTCATTCATCTTTTGAAGCAAAAATGAGATAATTTGCCCCCTTTCAAATAATTCCTTACTCCATAGCTTGTCTGAAAGGTAAGCTGAAAGAGTAGTGGTTCTTTTTAAGGGCCGTCGGTGAGCGAACAATAATACTGCTGCCGCACTTGCATTGTGTACACACAATACTGTCGGAGTTGTCTGTCTGTCTCAAAAATGTTTTGTGTCTCCAGACGAAAGCCATGAGTCCTTTGTGTCTGCTTTTTAATTTTTGAATAGAGCTGGCAAATACAATTTTTATATTTTTATTATCTGTTTTGTTTATCTTATATAAATCGCGGTAGATTTTTACGATTATTTTTATTCTGTTGAATATTACATTCGATGTACAATAAATTTAAAATTAAATTGTATTTATAATATTCATTTAAATAAAACCTGATATTTACTTTTTTTTTCAATTTAATTAAATCGTGGAAGGTTGTAAAGATTAGTACACGTAGCAACTAACTACATAAATTAGCCGTTCAATTAACTGACTAGGCTTTTCATTAAAAGGGTGAATTACTTGTAGATTCATACTTAGGCGATTCATACCATAGGGTAACCATGTGGTACATATCTATTTCAGATATTGGGCATCAGAATTATAAAACGACATGTTTTATTACTGTAGTCATGATACACTGATTTATATTTTCCTACTGACTTCACGTGAATAAGACCTACCTGTTCCCAGTGAGCTACTACGTCTTTCTTACTTAGTTTTAAACCGAATTATATAGGATTAGTTAGGTTATGTTGTAATATAAATGTAAGTATCTAATTAGGGAGCAAGCCGTGGCCATAACGCAACAAACAAACAACAAAACAACAAAGATCGAATTTATTTGTCTAAATTTTTGATTGAATGCTCGAGTACCATACAAGAAATTAGTTGTACTGCTAATCATATGTCGCAGATGAAACGGTTAGCTTAGCTAAAGTTTTGAGTTAGTTTAAAATGTAGTTAGTTAAAAGAAAAGTACTTTAAAAGTTAGTTTTTTAAACCTTAGCTTGTTATCCTGAGTCGATTATAAATACAATTTAAACGAGTTTCTGCGACGTACAATGAACGTACAATTAAATTGAGTTTATATTTTTTACAATTCATATTTGTCAATAATTTTCAAGAGATAGTTTTGATCAATTAGTTTTTAAGTTATCATTATAAGCACTTATGCCAGCAATGTTGTTTGGTAACTTTCTATCGACAATTGGCATTGATATGACAAAACTGATTTGATTATCATGTGATTTTGAGTACCTATGATTAATAGTTACTTTTACTTATCACTAGAAAGAAATAGACTTGAATTTTAATATTAATTTTAAGCAACGAAACCACACATACGTCTTTTTAGAGTAGCCAACGAGCGCTCAGTCCACCTGATGTTAAGTGGTCAAATCCGCGCATAGACCCATGGCTCATACTCAACTTCATATAGAAGAGGAGTTCTATTTGAAACCAATCACAAATGCATTGCCTGCTTAAAAGAACAAGACGATCAATCAAGCGTAAGTCAGCAGACATACAAAGACAACCCGCGTGGCGGAACGGTCACCATACCGGTCTGACGCGCGATGGGTTCCGGGTTCGATTCCCGGCCAGACAGATATCTGAATGATGAATTTAGATTTCTGTTCTGAGTCCTGGTGTTTGTGTTTTCGTCTTTGTGTGTCCATGGCACCCGCGACACAGGAGAAAATCCTAGTGCGGGGCTATGTGTGTCGAAAGTGTGTGTATACAAACCCTTCTATACTAACGTAGGAGCTCCATTACGCTAGAAGGTGTGGCGGTGATATTTACCACGTTGTATCATACTGGTACTACCACCTTTAAAGACGTCGGTAAAACATACAATACTCCATTACATAGAAATTGCTTCATACGAATATTTTTCTAATTATTTCATATGTTTATGATGCATAACGTCATCCCATTACAAATACAATAGACAATAGAGTCGTGCAATTTCCATAAATTTTTGTGCTTCGTTTAACGCAGTTCACTTATGAAACGTCTTTGTTGATATTTGAAACTTTGCTTTGTTAATGCATAAACATTGTAGTACAGTGCAATACGAATTTTGGAGCAGTATTTCAAAAGTAAATGGAACTCTAACGCGAATACGTAAAGACAAATATGTTCTGTCTTTGATTACTAATGATAAAATGCATTTGGAAACTGATTGCGTACTCTTCAGGTTTTCATACGTATGAATTAGAGCAAATCTGAGTTCTTAATAGTGAAGTAATGCTCTGAAAATCTTTAGTTATGCCTTCTCTAATGAGTTTATTAGATTACAAATAAATTTGCTTCTGGAGATATAGGCTAGCGATTATTGCAATAGCTTATATTTACAGACTTGAGCATTCTAGCTATTGATACCGTATCTCTTTACGCGACTGCGTCATAAGGAGAGTAATGCTTTTCAAGCGTATAACAAAATGGGTATCAAATGAAAGCTAGTTAATAGACCATTCCAAAAAATTATATATATTATATCTTTTTTGGAATGGTATAATTCGTTATGTTACTGTTTAAACAAAAACTCATAAAACATCAAATTAAAATATATCTTTAGAAAAATCCGACTGCGTAAGAATAACGGACTGAACAGAAAGCAATCAATTGTTTTGTAGCTGTTAAAGCAGCCTGGTTTTTATTTTTAAAGTTATAACAATGTTACTTCTTTTGTATGATACTGAATAATATACGAGCATGCAGTGCTCTTGAAGTGACCACATGTGTCAATGGACATCTGTTACCCTTAGATGATTGAAATCCCACCCGAGATCAGCCTTAACTTTCTAAATGAGTGACAAAGTTTAAACGCCCTAAGATTATTTCTCTTTCCTTCAATCTAGAACAAGGCACTTTTGTTATAAAGCAAGGATAATCTTTGAGTATATGTATATGTTAATAAGACGGGTTTAATTCTGATTTCTATTATTACAATAAAATAACCTTTTTAAAATTAAATTGTATTTATAATATTCATTTAATTAAAACCTGATATTTTTTTTCTATTATTAAAATCGTGAAGATTGTAAAGATTAGTGCATTTGGCAACTAACTAGATTAATTAGCAGTTCAATTAACAGACTAGGCTATAAATATACATTTATTTGAATTTTTGGGATCTCGATAGATTTCTTTCATTAAAGGTGGACAATAGGCGATCTGTATTGTATGAGTAGGTGCATACTGCTAGAAATAAAATCTAACTTGCTTCTTTCATGACTTCAATTTTTTTATAAGTGGTTTTATTACGATAAGCTTAATACCGTTTATTGTAGTATATGATATCCTACCTCCTAAAAATAATTGTAATGTGGGTTGGATAATTAAGTACATTGGTAACAGGGATTACTGGATTACATAGTATTGATTTATTTATATATTTATATATTTAATTTTAAATAAATACAAAAGTGAAAATTATGGAAAAAAGCACATGAATAAAAAATAATATGCATCCCTACCTAATGATAATAATGTAAATAACATTTTAATGCATGGAAAATCTGAACCGCCATTTTTAAAGTTTATTCATCTTGATTTTTTTCATGCATCATGGACATTCGTTATTTCTATTCTTCATGGACATAAGTTATTCGTTTATTATAACCTCCGGTCGATTATAAAATTATAATATCTTAAGAAACGAGTTCTTCCTAACACCACGATTTGAACAATGGGTACAATACTTCCGAATCATTACCGGTAAGAGCAACCGCTGGCATTGTAATAGGCAATAGTGAAAAAATAATGCAAATCTACTCTCAATTCCTTTCCCACGATGGTCGGAAGGGGCCCTTAAAAATGTCCCTGTACATTTGATTTTTTAACCAATGTGTCGTTTTAATGATGCCTCTACTTTCGTGTTTACATTGCCTTTATCTGTCTTTGTGTCTAGGGGTGGTGTCTTTGGACAAGGGATGAAAAATGGTTTATCTATACACCGATGCTCTTTTGCCGTTACGTTATTTATGATTGAGATGCGTGAACGGTGTATAGTAGCTAATTTGCTTTACAAGTTTTTTCTCGGATGATGTGTTTTTGTGTTGTTTGCTTTTTGTAATACTTATATTGGATGAATTGCCCGATAAAATACTTGCAGATGGGCAAGTATTTTATCGGGTGGTAAGAGTTTGCAATGGCGCTTGGACATCTGTTACTACACAACTTTAAATAAGATCTACCTGTTCCACGACTGAAAACTAAATTAACTTAATTAACCAAAATTAAGTTAATTTAGTTTTCAGTCGTGCCATGGCCTAGGCGAAACAGATTTTAATACCAGGATCTTCGTGCTAGTAATAACTCCAATTTTTCATAACTGTATATTCATCTAACATTATTCTTATGAGAGGATACCTAGACTTGTGTTTTTCATTGTTTACAAGTCACTATATCAGATATTTGCATTTATTATTATATGTCCCGTGATATGCAAACATAGTAAGCGAAACAACATGAATAGTCAGGAAGATTTGAGACTTACCATATTAAAACGCGGTGCGGACGCTGTTTTCAAAACGATGTTGAAATCAAGACTATCCCACAGAGCAGAAAAATATACTACGTGAAATTAACTTCGATAAAATTCTTTATTGCAATTTTACATTATATACATTGTTTTGATAAATATATGTAGGGTAAAATAATCTTGTAAAATATCCGATAATATTCTCAATAGTCAATACTCGTATATACATCTCGTATCTTAATTTAATAACATAAGTATTTGAATAAATGTAAAAGATTCGACTAATCAATTTCGACATTTTACGATGTAAAAAGCCAACACATTCTTCAGCCATATCACTGCTTGGAATCAATAATTACACAACTCCAAAACGAAAATTTTATTGAAGAACCTGATAAAATTAAACAATTCTCTTTGTTTATATAATTTTAATTATTGAAGTTAAAGTGATGAAATTTTAACCTCGTTTATTTAAATTATTTGAATATGCGTTTTAGATACATCATAATAAGACCGATATTGGAAAAATATTTCTTTAACTTATATAAGATTTGAATTTAAATATATGAGGTTATTTTTTCAAAGCAGTGATATATTTTATTATATTTCATGTACCTAATTATTCTTAGTATTTTATTATTGTGTCGTCTAGTCTACGGTAGCGAAGTCACCGGCGATATATATACATATATGTATCTATTCATATTTATCTAATATATAAAATTCTCGTGTCACAGTTTTCGTTGAGTCCATACTCCTCCGAAACGGCTTGACTGATTTTGATGAATTTTTTTGTGCTTATCCGGTATCTATGAGAATCGGCCAACATCTAT
>DWLI01005370.1:0-10141 GCA_018249915.1 Cecropterus dorantes dorantes
GATTAGCCTGTTCAACCAAACAAACTCTACTGCTTTATAATATTAGTATAGATTTACATTTTTAATTTGCAATCAAAAAGTTAATCCAATGAAATAAGTACATGATAACTGCTTACATAATTTATGAACCTTAACTATCTACGCTACAGATTATCAAATACACCATATGGCGTCACAAGCCGTCGTAATTCCAAGCTTGTTTGTTCTACGGCCTATAATTAGGCGTTGCCTTGTTAACATTTTCTTTCCTGCTCAAGCTTCAAATTAAAAGGGAATCGGCGCCTGTATCGGACCTCGACCGCAACGTACAGTTATTAACAATTCCGGTACAGAAAATATTTTACTTCCACCGTCTTATTAAGCTCGGCCCTTTCTATATCTTCACGCATCGTCGCGGAAGTAATGTTGATAAGATTGGATGGCTTAGAATTAATTTAGTATCCGTCCATAATTTTGAAATTTTTATAATACTCGTAAGTGCATGTCACAAAGGCGATTATAATTAGTCTTAATATGCAACGAGTATACCAGTATGATGTTTCATAACAATTAATGAAATGTAGTCATAACCCCTATCTAATTATGTTATCTATTCTGAAAATTATTCGATATGTGTTCAGATTCTTTGGATAAATAGATAAGTCGGAAGTTGCGATAAATAATTCGCATGCTAACTTTCGTCCTTTGGCTTCATAGAGAATTGACACCTTGTGTCTTGTTTAACGAAATTTTATATAAAACAAACGTATCACAGAAATGATTCGCTCTTAGGAAAAAAGAAATATATATTCCAATAAATAAAATAATCAGATAATCTTACAATTAAGAAAGATCACGTGTGTCTTAATAAATAGGAGTCTACAGCCATGACTAACTAATAATTTTAATTAGTAAGTTATTAGATAGATGTTATATAAGTTTTATTTACCTAATAATGACGTGTGATCTTGTAGTTATTGTCATATGTGTATAATAAAAGCATTGTCTGTATTATATTTGATTTAATGTGCATTAGTCACTTGTCATTAACTTCACATACAATATACATTTTTTGAAGTTGAATACAAATGTTTTCATGCGAGGTCTTTTTAACATAGGCTTCACAGGTAGCAACGTATCCGTGGCTAATCTCTGGATAGACTTATCCCATTTGATTACATCCATAAACGGTAGTTTCCTATGGTTTTGTTCTATTAAAAAAAGCTTTACAACATTAAATATCCATATTTGACGACCCGCGTGATGGAGCGGTCACCATACCGGTCTGACGCGCAGTGGGATCCGGGTTCGATCCCCGGTCAGACAGACATTCGAATGACGAATTTAGATTTCTGTTCAGGGTCTGGGTGTTTGTGTATTCGTCTTTGTGTGTCCATAGCACTCGCGATACAGGAGAAGATCCTAGTGCGGGGCTATGAGTGTAGAAAGCGTATAAAATATACCTAAACAACGATAAACTACTAAAACTCGGCATATCCACATTATAGCCATCAATAGTAATTTTATTTTTCGGTGTCTGGTTAATCCATATTCGTGAGGCTTCGTAACCTGAGGCGGCAAGGGCGCACAATTACGTAATTACGTGTTAGGATATCTGTTTTTATCACGTCCACCCTTGTCTATCCGATGATAATTCGTACCCTTGTTTTGGATATAATTTCGCATCATTATAAAGTCGGTTTTTTGGGAGCTACGGTCGACATATGTTGGGGACCTTGGGTATTTCTAATGTTGAATAGTGAGTTAGTGTTTAAAATGATAAATGAAGTTTGCTTACATAAACAATATGTAGTGATTTATTGTTTTAAAATCTATGTATAATGTATAAACGCGGCTTGATTCCTGTGAACATTTTATTTAGTAACTTATTCCTAAAATAATTTACTGCAGTGGCGTTTACATCTTAGCTATATATACCTCAGCAATATATTCCAGTACTTACAAAAGTTAAAAGGTTCACATGTGTCTCATAGTTCAGAAATTGTAAGAAATAACTTAACCAATAATGTTAATGCTTAATTCGTTTCTACAATTTTATTTTAAGTTGTAACATTCTATCCTTTACGCTATATTTACCAAACTGAATAAGTAAGTAATATGAAAGCCTCTTTTCAATTTCACGAATTGGTTAAATAATATCTAAAATTAAACTAAAGTATTTGCAGATTTCTAAGTAAGTAATAACAAAAAAAGAACAACCTACTATATAATTCTTAATTAAATTAAGTAAATCACCTACAGAACATAAATATTTAAAACTCAAGTATAAAAAAAATGAGAATCATTTTTTAAGGAGGTCTGAGTTTAAAAATATTTACACAGGTATTCAAAAGGTAACCAATTTAAAGAATTTAAGCTTAAAGGCGTCGAATATGGGATAAAAGAAAAAGAGTTTAATCGGTACAGACACCAAAAAGACTACAACTTACCTCGTAGGGCCACAACATCTTTCAACAGTTTTGCGCGTTTTGGGACTGAAAATTCTGGTTAATTTCGTGTGGGCACGAGATAATTTCGGTTGCCATATGGCGTTAACAATAGGACAGGGTCAATAACATGTGTACGTCCCGGCAGTGGGACGTCCTACTTACTTGCGGTGACCCAAAGCTCTTGGGTATTTATATAGAGCTGGTGATTCGAAAAAAATATGTATTTTCAAGAACGTTTATCTATCACATTATTTAGTTGTTTTCCGTTTTTTCCGGCTTCGCCCGGTTTAGTCATGTTTCTATGGTAAACAGTATCCTATATATACATATATATATATATATATAGGATACTAAATAGATAGATATCAAATCCAATCAGTAGTTTTATCGTGAAATACTAACAAACATACAAACATCCTTACAAACTTTCACATTTATAACATAAGTAAGATAAGATTAGACTGTATGAGTAAATGTGGTTACATAACACATTTTGATAACCAAAGGCTTGGCCATCAAGCGGTGACGCGGTTTTCGTATGAGAATGAAGCAAAGATGCAAAATTTCAGATTCGGATATAACCTTTTCAATTTTTTTGTAATATCACAGAAAGTTGTTTTAAATTGTACTTACTTAGTTTTTTCTTTATCATTTAATACCTACATACATTTTTTGCATTGCAATTACGATGAAACTATGTTGTAACATCTCTATACAATTACATTTTCAAATGGCCATTACGGCCGGTCCAATCAAAAAATCATTTTTTACAATATAAAGGCCGGACACGGCAGTTGCTCACAAAAATTACTTGTAAAGATACTCCATACATATAATAATAAATTACCTGCTGATTTGTACGATGGCGATCTACGTTTATAAAATACTTGTTCAGTCCGTATCGTAGATCTGATCTTTATATCCTGTAACTATTTCTATTATCTATAATCGAACATCTGTGAATTAACTAATATGTTTATTAATATAGGCATCAAATTACATCTGCTGTGTCTTTGGCATACATCTATATTGATTACTTAGGGACACCTGGATCTTACGGTCTAGATTACTGAAGTATTCTACTACTCTGTTCCCTAATGTATTATAACAGATAGCTAAATTTCAGGATATGTTGTAATAATGTTTGTAAGACGTATGCTGTATACGCGAATATAATATCGAATATAATAAACGTAATATAATAATAAAGAACTGAAGATAAAAGTAGCAAACAAGTATGCAGTTCACTTGATGGTAAGTGGCCACTGCTGCTGGATAACTACAAGCTACTTCATATAGAACAGGTATTCCTTGAAATCGAAGATAGTATAAAAACAAAAAAACTGAACTTTGCAGTATTTCGTTTTTATAACTATTCATGTATTCAACGCTTTTAAAGAGTTTTTGCAACACAGTAACGTAATAAATATACTCGAATGTTTTAAGATAGTAAAAAAATCGACCGTTTTTCTGTTCAGACGCGACATAAAATATATAGCCTATGTCACTATAACAACTGAGACGATTTCAATGATTCCTCATCTGTAAGTAACAGATGAGGAATCATTGAAATCGTCTCACGTCTCCCGTCAAGACATTTGTGTTGTAGAACGTACATACGCTGGAAAAACAAGCAACGTCATATAGAAAATCTATTCTATCTGCAGTCTATCACAGATACGTTGCTACTCCCGTGGACCGAGATGGTCGCCTCATATAAGTGAGCCGACAACGACACCTCTCCACCGAAACGCAAGAAATGCTTCACACTAGAAATAGGTGTCGTGGTGGTACTGCTCCGGTCGAACTACACTCATTCTCCCTTCTGTAGAATCGAGGTGATTATCTGATCTGACCCACAAATGATTCCGTGTACTAATACTCCTAATGTCCTAATACTGTAATTGTACTTGTAAAAACAAATGCACAAATAGGGATTTTTGTATGAATGTTTTTCTGTGCCACCCACAGGGAATAAAGTTGTTAATTAAAAGATAATATTCAAACTTGAAACAAACGAAAATTTGGAACATAAAGTATAATCAAAGAGAAAAGGGCGAAAGGCATAAAAATATTCTTTTTTCAAAATTAAATCAGTGTATTATTACATATTCTATATGACAAGAATGGTACTTGTTCGCGATAAAGATAAAAGTAAAGCATCAAATATTCTCCGCTTTGTAACACGGATTCGTATTGCCGAAAAATATTCATAGGGCTTACTCTCTCGAGAAACAGGCATAGCTTGATGAAATGTATCCAACCGTTTAGGAAAATGTTTATACATTGTCTTTTATTCTGTATGAGATCGTTATGATAATTGCTAAAAATAACTACAAATGTTTGGTTGTTCGAACGAGGTTGGCCAAGCAAAGTTGATCGACTTTTATATGAAAGTTCTACACCGTTGAACTTAGTGATTTCTTTCTTGATTTTTCTGTAACTTATTCTGTAATTGAGGTAAATGTTGCATCATAGATTTGACACGACACTCTAATCGTCGATCGATCATGCAAATCACATAACATACAAGAATAAAAGCAAAATTCTCATGTTCTTGCTAAACTCGTCAATAATGATGAACACCAGTACTTCACAATTACTTGGCCAAAGCAGTGTACTATGGTTGGCCAAGTATTTGTACTGATCTTACTCAAAAAGAGGACCCACGTACTAGCATTGAGACAGTTTACACCGTGGTAATTATGTCCAAATATAATATCAGATAGCGCTGGTATAACGATCCTTATTAGAAAATAATATATATTACAATGGGTATAACGATTATTCAGACGAGTAATTTAAAGATATTTATATAAGCTGTTACCATATTAGAGCAAAGAATATATTTTTATCTAAAAATGGGGAAATATATATAAATAACGCGTACTACTATCATTAATTGTTAAGGTTCTCGATATTCAGACACGTGGAAAATATCGAACATGCAAAATCCTTAAGAAATCCCGGAATATTTACTCTATTCATAAGAATTGATATGGCGTACGATGATCCTATAGCGACGAGCTATTTTTGTTATCCGTTTTACAAGGTCGTAAGATTTTTTCCATGTTTTCTATTTTTATTCTTTTAGAATAAACATTTAAGACATTACAAGTTTTCTTACAGGGCCCGGAAAATTTAATACCTATAGTGATCATCTACCTATTACTGACCTCAATCTCTAAGCGTGAGAGAACTTTAGGTCGTAGTTCATACTGGCCCGTGCATATCGGTGAACTTCACATATATACATAAATAGGTGTAGATTTATTTAAACTCTCAGATATGAAGATACGCCACGATTTAAATGATAGTTATTATAATTTAGAAAAAAAAAAGACAAATATTTTTCTCTATTATTTTCCATCTGTACCAGATTTAGATATTCGAAATGATTAAGTAGGTACCAACTTACACGTTACAATGACGACCCGCGTGGCGGAGCGGTCACCTTACCGGCCTGACGCGCAGTGGGTTCCGGGTTTGATTCCCGGACAAACAGACGTCTGAATTATGAATTTAGATTTCTGTTCTGGGTTTGGGTGTTTGGGTATTCGTCTTTGTGTGCCCATGGCACCCGCGACACTGAATAAAATCCTAGGTTACGCGGGGTTACGAGTTTAGAAAGCGTGTAGAAAAAAATATTATTTGAATTATATGTATCGGTCATATTTAATTAAAACATCGTAATTCTTCATTTTAATGAAACAGGTTTAATGAACATTTGAAACAGAAAAATCGTAATAAAAGGAAATGTAATTTCTTGAAGTCGATTAAAAACACTACTTCAATCTTACAAAGAGCGTTCAATGAAAAAAATCTCCAGAGGTAATAACAAACGCTATTTCATTTAATGGACCATTTGTGATTGAAATAATAACTGTTAGCAGAACTGGCTGAGAATGAAAGGTTTTTAATAAAAGCACAGCGAACTTCGACAGAGTGAGTTCCTTTTAAGGCTGCAATAACTTCCGTAATATCGGTTCCGCGTGGCGCATGTCTAGCATTCGTTATGAAAATAATAATAAGTTATATTTTATGGGCAAAACGTATCCTATTTGCCGGTATCAATATCGCTCTAGTGAAGGAAAGTTTAAGGTATAGGACATTTTGTACACGGCGGTAATGTGATACTGCCAGTATATTTATGCTACTAGGAAATATATTTCCTGACGACCCGCGTGGTGGAGCGGTGACTATACCGGTCTGACGCGCAGTGGGTTTGGTGTTCGATTCCCGGCCAGACAGACATCAGAGTGATGAATTTAGATTTATGTTCTGAGTCTGGGTGTTTGTGTACTCGTGTTTGTGTGTCCATGACACTCGCGATACCTGAGAAAATCCTAATGTGGGGCTATAAGTGTAGAGAGCGTTGAACAAATTTCAACTTATTTCTTTAGAGGTAGCAAAGTATTGCTGCATTTTTTTGTGTCCTCAAAGTCTGGATTCTACCATGTTAGTCTAATTCAGACATTTTTATAGCATGGAAGTAGCAAACGAGCATGCAGCCCACCCTGATGGTAAGTGGGTTCTGCCGCCCATGGACATCTGTAATCAACTCTAGGAAAGATTTAAATCTCACCTAAGGATAGCCACAGATGCGCCCTGAGGACAAAGATGAACTTCCTCGGAAAGTATGTCTCCTTTACCACACCCTTCAGACCGGAACACAACAGCGCATAATACTGCTGTTATTAGGCGGAAAGAGGTGTGGCGGTGGTGCTTCCGGACTCGAACCACAAAGAATTCTACCACCTTCGAATAGAGTGATTGATGAAGGAACGCGAAGGAGCAATCCTTATCAGATATGTATGTTCCAGCCGAAAATAGTCTCTTACAAAGTTTTCTTTAAATTTAAACTTCCCAATGATAATAACCAATACCTCTAGTCTTACTTTCCCCCGAAGTATGAATTACACAATTATACATTACTTAATTACATACTAATTACACAATTAAAAAAATACTACCCAATATTGTATTGGATAGTAGATATTTAGCACCAGACGTGCCACTTTACTTACTACGAATATTATTTTTTTTACAGTTAAGTCACAACGTTAGAGGATCATTTGTACGGTACTTTATCTTGGATTTCTTCAATTTAGTGTTCAAATGTTCCACCATAAAATGATCTTAGAAATAAATGGAGAACGTTTACGAAGCCAGAATCTCACTTAGAGCCAACCAGTAAAATCTCTTCAATAACTCAGATACAACTCTCGTAGGTGCCGTTCCTCTAACTACCTGTCACAGTGCGCGCTCTTCGAAATAAACGACATCTATAAATTAATGAAGATAATGCCATCAGCTGTTAATACCTTAGACTAAGACGCCAAGTTCGCCGAGTTCAAGAGTCTTCCTATTTCAATTCCCCTGGTACGAGTTTAATATGTTTCTGCAAAACAATCGCTGTTTATGTATTCCACCAAATGTTTACATTGTTTATATACGTTTTCGTTTTCGGACACGAATTCCAATAGTACTTTGATGAGCGAAACCGTAAACAATTATTGTTTTGAGAAAACGTAAACTTGTATAAGTCGTAAGTCGTGAAGTTGTAAAGTCGTACTAAGGTCACAGTATCAATGTCTATACTTATATACTTATACTTATAGTATTAAAAAGCTGAGGAGTTTGTTTGTTTGGTTGAACGCGCTAATCGCGGGAATTACTGGTTCGTATCGGAAAAATATTATTGTTTTGAATAATCCATTTATTGAGGAAGGCTATGAGCTACATAACATCACGCTGTTTTTTTTTCTTATGTAGTATGGGATGAACCCGCGAGGCATAGCTAGTTCCTTATAAATTACAGGCACAAAGCATAAAAGTCTCGGTTTAATTTACTGCCGAAGATAATGATACAATTGCAAATTATCCAGGGTCTACGTTGAACCGTTGTTTATCTTTAATCACCCCAAATTTTTCCCTCTTTCACCCTTGCCGAACGGGCGCCGGGATTATGGTACCTAAATTACGGCCGAGGTCCGGATAAAAATGCGTCGCGTGAAATAAAATGCGACGTTACGACACAGTGTTTGCATAATTAAATTACGTAACCACCGATATCGTTGAGATATGCGTATCAAACGGACATACAGCCTAGTTTATACCGTTCGTTTATAAATGTACCGAATTGTAATAAAATTATTTCAGTTTTCAATCTCGCTATACTTATATTTTTTATCAAATTGAGGTAGCAAACGAGTATGCAGTCCACTTGTTGATGAGTGTTTGCCACCCATGGACACATGTAAGCAACTTCATATACATAGAGGCTCTATCTAAAGTCGGTCACAAATACGTTGCTAATCCCAAAGTCTAAGATGTATGTCTCATACAAAAGTGTGTGGACAACCACACTTGTCTACCAAAACAAGAATTGCATCATGTGTTGTGTATCAGTGGTGTTAGTATCTCCCCAATCATACCATACTTGTCAGAACAAGTACCTATTCATTACTAAACCGAACTATTCGGTTTAGTAATGAATACTTGTTCGGTTCGAAACCGAACTATTCGGTTTAGTAATTAATATACGGATTTTAACTAAATTCCACACATTTTCAATGTTATTGTAACATGCTATGACCAGAATTTCTTGCCTCAAAAATAATGATTGGACGTTTAAGTCAATATGAAAGCATAAAAGACGCTTCACGCTAAACCGTATCCTAGCATTCCGTTGACATTTGAAAGGTAGCAGAAACCGTTGTACTCTTTTCTTTTTAAAGTTGATTACTTTAATGTAAGTGCAAAGGATAGTAAACATTTTGTGGTTCGACAGCCGTAAAGTTGCTCTAAATTGTATACATTATAACAGCAATTTTACGCTGCTTTGCACTTTGACAAATGTTTCGTCAAAAACCTGAATCGGGTTCTGGCGTTCTTTCTTCTATTCCAGAAGATAGTAGAACCTTTAGTACGCTTGAAAAACATTACTCTCTTTCTGTCGTGATCGGGTAGATTACGTTAAGGAGGATTAATGTTTTTCAAGTATATTTGTCCTGTCGGGTTATTTGTTCAAATTTTATTAACAATGTTAAGTTATTGTTGTAGTGTAATTACAGAAGTTACTACTGTTTCAAGTAAAAAGCCACGTCTTTATCGTAATATGTAAAAGTGATTAACTTATTTCAATTTTTAGCCGGAGTTGGTGTGACCAACTGGCCGCAGACCGTTGCGATGTCACGAACAAATGCTCTTTAGATAACTTTTTGATAATTTGCGGCAATTTACATAGTTTTATAGCGGGAAAGGAAAGAATGCATTCACTGTTTTCACACCTATATTTAGTATACACAAATATTAAAAGTATTTACAATAGAATAATAACGATCGATTGTGTCTTTTTAACGATAAAAACAATATAACAATACATTTTCTTCTCTTGTAGAAAACTATTATATTCTAAATTTGTCCAGTTTTAAAAAAAATATAAAACACTAAGTATGCTACGCGGTTTCACCCACTACTAAATAAAAAAAATAAACATACATAGCGTGATGTTATATAGCCTTTAGCCTTCCTCAATAAATGGACCATTAAATACTCAAATAAATTTTAAATTCGAACTAGTAGTTCGTTAGATTAGCCCGTTTAACCAAACAAACTCTACTGCTTTATAATATTGGTATAGATATAAAATGAGGTCTTCACAGCGTTTATAGCACGAGTCCTTTTCAGCAGCATTTTGCCCAATGTAT
>DWLI01005371.1:0-10139 GCA_018249915.1 Cecropterus dorantes dorantes
CTTTAAAAAAAGTTCTTAAAGGTGTGTGAAGTCTACCAATTCGCACTTGGCCAGCGCGGTGGACTACGGCCTGAAACCCTCTCAATTTGAGAGAAGACCCGTGCCAGCAGTGGCACAATAATGGGTTGACGGATGATAATTTAATATTAATTTGTTATTTATTATTTAAACTTTTTTAGTTTTATTATAATCGGTACAGTAACTTTAGTCTGCAAATGATGTCTACGCCTGTAATTGGCACGTATACATGCGTGTAAACCAATTGTACAATACTTACATGTGTAGTGCTGTTGATGTGTAAATTAATATAAATAAGTAAAAAAGGTGTTCAGCGCTGCTGTATTCTGGTTTAAAGGGTTTGGCTAGGAACATATACTTATACGTTTCAACTTAGTCCTCAGGTAACAAGGTATATGTTGCCGATCTCGTATTGATCTCATGTCTGGGGTTGATTATTATAGACTAGCTGTGCCTCGCGGTTTTACCCGCTACTGCATAAATAAACATATCATGCTACATAACCTATCCTCCTCCTCCGTCCTCGATAAATTTACTATTCATCACAAAAAAAAAATAATTCGAACCAGTAGTTCCTGAGATTAGCCGTTCAACCAAACAAACACTACTGCCTTATAATATTTGTATAGACTTCAGGGACGGCAGTTTGCACTTACCATTAGGTTGAGTTTGTTCTTATTTGCTAGATATAAAAAATCGCATAAAGGATATTTGTTTTATTACCACGACTTAGTGCTTTAGCAAATACCTAATCAACACTTATTTTTATATCACATTTAACATTCCTTTTTTCATATAATGTGAAAACAAACTTCTCGAAACTCGATCGCTTTATCGTTAATACATAGTTACGTAAACCGTTAGGGCCAGTTCTCACTGATGTATAATAATTTATTTTATCGATTTAAGTATAAAGTAAATATATAGGAAACATTAAAATGACAAGCTACTTAAAACAGTTACTGCGGCGATTTCAAACGCATACGTTTCTGGGTTCTATCCAAAGGGGACGCATTATTGATATCCGAGGATTTTTTTTTTAATTTTTGTGACCGGATAGCGGGGGCTACAAAACAATTTACGGAACCTTGGAGGAAACATTGGGTTCAGTGGATTTTTTACCGTATTAAAAACCCCTTAGTAGCCTATATCAACTCTTTATCAACACAGGACTTCAGGATCTTCAGCCGAGCTCACTGGTACACTTTTCGCGAAGCGGATTTATTTTGGCTTAGTTCATACCTTTATGGTTAACAACGGCATGCGGCCATATGTATCATCATCCTTGGTGAGGTCGTTGGATGGTTCGACCTCTCACTCTCAACGCGCGCCTCAAGAGCCCGTTTAGTCGCCTATTACGATAGGCAGGAGACACCATCCTAATACCGAGCTATATTGACTAAGCTACCGAACTTATCAAAAGGGCCGTAATCAGACGATATACATGTAAAAACAATTACAATAGCACTAAGCATATTTGTGATATAAAATTATTATGTTATTATGTTGATATTTTATTCCTCTCACTTCCTTATTTACAGCTAACGTGTGTTTTTGATAAAACGATAAAAAAATAAGCAAGGTACATGTTATAATCGATTTGATTGCAAGTAAAATAGTTTAGTAAACAGATGATGCAACATAGATGTTTGTTGCATCTAATCTATAAATAAAACAATAAATTAGAAGCAATTGCAAATAATGTCATTATGAATAGTTAACAATTAGTTTGTGTATTTTCCTTGTTTACATTTAAAACATTTTTGCGTGTGAGATATTTTTGTTTGACACTCGTAAAAAATCTATTTGAATAAGTGACTATGTTCCATTAATATAAAAACAAAATGGTTTGTATAGATATTTACAATAATACAAATAACTATAAGTGCCAACTAATAAAATATTATTATTATACAACAATTGGTATCAAATTTATAGTGGTTCTAAGCCTTTTCAACAAGTTTTGGTTTACAAGAGTAAAATGTTATTATTATGCACTTATTGCACCAGTTATATTCTGATAAACTTTGAATACGACGTGTACTCTTAAAAAACTTGAAGTATTCCATACCAAAAGTGAAAGAAGTGTAACTTCTGAGTAATAAGTGCGCTTCTAAAAAAAGTAAAGTAAAGTAAAATTCTAGAAATAATGCAGCCTTAATAATAATATAGTAATAATCAAAATTTGTCAAACCGTTGACGCTACAACGTGGTTAAAGCCTTAAATAAAAGAAGCAAAATTTCGAAATTATCAACGTACAAGAACGTACAAGAAGTATAACTTCGTAATGGGGGAGCAATTTTATTGTAAAGGTAGTATAACCTAAAATAAAAGAAGTAAATCTTCGAAATTAATTTGAAATGAAAGGATATGAAATTTGAAATTATAAATTAAATGAGTACTTATGAAACAAAAGTATCTACAACTTTCAATAAAATCACAAGCGCGTAAATGACAATGAAATCTTACTAATATTATAAATACGAAAGTTTATAAGGATGTAAGTTTATTTTTAGTTTACGCAAAGACTGACCTGATTTCGCTAAAATATGGCACACAGATATTTCATAATCTAAATAAACACATGAGCTACTTAATACCATCATAAACATGAATAAAGTGAGCGAAGCCGCGGGATTGAGCTAGTTAAAATATCTTTAAGCATATAGAGTTACAAGAACGTAAGACGTAAACAAGCATTATTTTATCAGTCTAAAGTTACACGTGCTATAATAATGGGTGTTACCTAATAGAGTAATTATCCTATGCATTTTGATCACCCATGATGCAATAACCTACGACACTTTCATAACAAACTGGATTTACCTGTTATTTAAATAATCTTCTGTTATTATAATCTCAATACTATTATGAAGGTTACAATGTTAGCAACAAAAGTATTATTAATTTTTAATGGAATTTCAGTAGCAAACGATTTTTTTCTGAAATCGAAGTAACAGAGTGGTGTACAGTCCATCCGATGGCCATCACTACTGCCCAACGGGATATGGAACTGCAGAAAACTACAACACTTAACATTTGCTGTTATGAAGTAGAAAGAGGAGATCACCCTTCTACTATAATTCATCTAATTAATTTTACACCTTTAAAATTTTAACCTTGGAAAGAGCCAAATTAATTTGGATGTAACTAACGTTGAAGGTGGTAGAATCATTCGTGTTTTGACTCCGAAGGCAGCACCGCCCGAATTGTATGCCCAATAACATAAGTATTAAACGCTGTTATTATTTGGTTTGAAAGGCTTTTTAAAAAGTTATACTTTTCCGAAGTATTCCAACTTAGTCCTTAGGAGTAGCAACTCATCTGTGGCTAACGTAAGATAAGACTTTAATCTTATCTAGAGCTGATTACAGATGTCCATGAGTTTTAATGGTCACTTACTATTAGGTCAACTGTATGCTCAGAATTTTTTCAACGTTTTAAATACCTTTCAAGGATGAATGATGATGATGAGAAAAACTCTCGTATACTTCTTAGTAAGAGCCTTACTTAAGCCTAACCTAAGCCTAAGCTACATCTTATTACAAACAACTGCTCAAAAAATTTTAAGTTAGGCGTAATCACACATGGGTGTTTCACCAAGAAGGTGATTGACTATAATTATTTTTAATCCAAACTTTCTGCATCTTATCCTTATAAAATCAAAAAAACTCTTCATAATAATTAGACTTTTTTGTTCACAACCTCTTTCAGCGAAACGAAATAAAGCGTATCTAACTCTAACCATCTATCTAGAAATCTTTACACATTCTGTTTAACTTATATAAAAACTAAATCCGAGAACTACTAATGTGCAACCGCCCTTATGTTTTGTGGTTTAAAACCGCAAACCACTATGTATTTTAAACTAATTTGTATGCAAACCTTTTTGCACCGAGTAACGAGGTACTTTATTGACTATTTTATTTGTCTTTTATTATCATACGTTTTTTTCGTTCTTAAGTGCACATTTAATGTGTGCACAGTATGTAGGTTTATTTTTATATGTAGTGAAACTTTTTAGAATCGTTGTGATTCGATGTAACGAAAATTCGTTACGAAAGCACTTGTCTATGCTACAAGTAAATTTTGCTGTACACATTTCTGAATCACGCTAACGATTTTACTTCGTAGTTTGTATAAGAGCTTAACTTTGGTATAAGCAAAGTAAGTAATCACTACAGCCCGTGTTCAGACGAAGATGGACTGTAGTAGTGATTTTGAGCAGCATAAGTAATTATACCCTTATGCTCAAAAATAATTTATTACTTTCTATTAGTTAAAGTTTTCATTTGTCATGTGTGAATTGCACATACATACTTTTTTGTATTAAATAGATGTAGCAAGAAACCTTGCAGTTCACCTGACGATAAGTAAATCCTAAGTATTGCCCTCCAAAGGCTCTATATTCTCCAGGTAAGATTAGTAATCTATATGCAGTCAATCACCGATGCGTTATTACCACTGAGAACAGAGTGGGCATTTCACTCTGTTCCTAGTAAGATTATATTATTTATGTCTTCCTATCCCTTTACCCTAGAACTCAGCAGCGTTTAACACTGAGTCCCAATTTCTTTCTTAAATGTGGGACATTAAGTGGATAAAGACGTAGGTACAGAAAACCGAACCGAATCGGAAACTGCAAGTCTTCTTTTTGTACCTTAACCTAACGATATGGCATACGGGCCACCTATGCGGGACATTTGCAACACCAGAAGAGTCGTCAATGCATCGCCGGCTGTAAAGAGCTTGTTTCGCACCTTTTCTGAAGAGCCCCATGTCATAACGCTCCGGGAATGCCTCAGGAAGAAGCTCATAATGAGCTATACTGTAGTCGATACGACATTCGACACGACATTCTTTTCTGAAGAATGTCGTGTCTGGAACTAAACTCTCAGTCATCTATTTTGCATAGACAATTATTAAACATGATTATCAATTCCCTTGAAGATTTCTGTTATTTCACAAACAGCGCAGTTTGACCTTCATAAATGATCAAAATGTCCTCATTATCATAAGCCGGTCGTTACTTCATTATAAACGTCAGACCGGTTCTAGGTGTAAAGTGGAGTGGACTAATTGATTCGCTACAGAAAAAGTAGATAATGGTCTAGGTTTGTAGGATATAACATTAAAACGGCATTATGGGATTATCGCCGCAATATTTTAGTCTAATTGCCGTATTATCAAATTAAATGCCGATTTATTTAAATTATTAAATTAAATGTGTTTCTTTAAAAATCGAACATTTTTTATTAAAAAATATTCGATACAAATAATGAATAAAATATGTTAAGTATTCCTTTAATGTGGCATTTGTTAAATTCACATACATATTAACTTATTATTTTAAAATAAATGGTAATGTGCGCAGTACCATCTGAAATTTATGAATACTTTTCATCTAAATTTATTCGCATAATTGCTGGTCACCCGGACTAAATGAATACCTAAGTAAATAAAAAATATACAAAAAATAATGTAAAAAAGAAGATCGTCCATTAGTTTGCGTGAAAAAGTAACAGACACACATACCTACATCCACACAAACTTTCGCATTAATAATATGAGCAAGATTTACACGCGAAAACGCTAATTAGTGTCGCATATGAAGACACGTGGAAGCTTTTAGAAGACACGTAGACGCTTCTCCCGATATGTGACGGAGTGCCGCATTTAAGTCTTGTGCCTCATTGCAATTATAATTTAATGATACAATGAGTGATTTTATTATTATATGGGAACTATCACTTCTAGCGATATCCATTACTTTACTATATATGCAGTATATTGACGACCCGCGTGGCGGAGCGGTCACCATACCGGTCTGACGCGCAATGGGTTATCGTTAGGTTTATACATAAAAAAAAACTATGATGGTTTCCTCATAACCCAGCCAGAATCAACTCCTGGCGTACCTTCGTACCTCCTCAATCAAACCATCTAATCCTACCTTTTAAACATTAACTCCTTTGGTCACTATCAAGAAATTTCTGCTATTCTAAGCCACGTTATCAAAAAGAGCATAGCTCGTATAAATTCCTAGTAACCTTGATAATGTTGAACCTAGACCGGAAATATACGCTGAACTTACTTATCTATATCTGTTGTTAACGGCACTTGTCAGACAAGCCTTGACCATGAGTTGAAAACATGACAACAAGCAATAAGCATTTAAGGATTTATTACATGAGATACATATAAATGATTCGATTAACATATTATTTTTCAATTTAAAATTTTAAATATCTTCGATGTCCTAAAAGAGAAATCTTTTTTTTTTGTATTGCATAAAATACACGCCGATATAGCGTGGAAAAGCTCCAAGCTTATCTATTCATTTTTATTTTATAATCTGAAAGTAGCTATTTTTAGTTTGATGACCCGCGTGGCGGAGCGGTCACCATACCGGTCTGGCGCGCAGTGGGTTCCGGGTTCGATCCCCGGCCAGACAAATCTGAATGATGAATTTAGATTTCTGTTCTGGGTCTGGGTGTTTGTGTACTCGTCTTTATGTGTCTATTGCACCCGCGACACAGGACAAAATCCTAGTGCGGGATTATGAGTGTAAAAAAGAAAAAAAAACATGTGTAAGTTGTGCCTGATTTCCGAAATCATCCAATGTTGGGTGTCGTTAGAAGTTGGATGGGTGACCGCTAGTGACTAAATTTTAGGTGGGTAAGTAAGTAAAACCAAAGGGGACCCCATTTGGTATTACAATCCAATACTGGTTTTGTTTCCCCTACACTTTCCATCAATTGTCAATGGAGTCCTGAGATGGATGGTCTCATCCTATCAGTTGTGGTTTGAGACACGTGCCCAGCATTGAGTACTAATTGTGCCTCTTTGCTATCCCTAAAAGCAGTAGAAACGCCTCGTGACAGTAGTCATTATCAATGGTTAGGGTCTAACACACACACACACACACACACACACACGCACACATATATATATATATACATACATGTGTGTGTGTGTATATATGTGTGTTATATTTATATATATTTCTGACAATGTTTTAAATGTTTTCACCATTCCGTCGTCCATCTTAATATACACTTAATATTCTGATACAGGCTTTAAATAGCTATGTACGAATATAAATTCGTTCATTAACTTGATCTCGAAAATAACTTACATTTTCCTTAAGTGTGTGGCTATAAAAACAGCGTAATAACTGTGTTTCTGATATTTCATTTATTGATTTATACAAGGATAAAATACCCCTACAAATATTTGATTTTATTAATAATATTAATATGTATTATTAATCAAATCGTATGTATTTTAAAATTAATAATTATTTTATTGGCTGTTGTTGCCATTATTAGCTGTGGGTTCGATTCGCGATGATAAGACATAATTATGTTTATTACATATAATCTAGTTAAATGGTTGAATCGATATTTTCTGTAAGGCTACTTCTTGCCTTTAACTAAACTACTACTATCCATACAGTTAGACATACTCTAAAATACACCATTCGCAAAAAAAGAGTGGAATATTTAGAAACAGACAAATTTTATTATAATGGCATAAAGTATGGTAGAATCAACGATTCGTTATTATATTATGACGAAAATATTAAATACAAAATTCAATGCAACAGTCATAACGAGTAATTCCTTTTTGATTAACATATTTTAAATAACATATAATCACAAACAGCTTAAAAATAAATTGAAGCGAGTAAATTGAAATAAAGTGAAATCGCTTATTTCAAAGCCTCTAGGACAATACCGAAACTCGACTGACATATCTATGAGCCTGTGTGTACGCACTATGTTAGTGTGTGTTGTATCAATCAAGTAACTTCCGGCTTCCGGTTACGCGATGTCAATTAAAGTTGTCCTTTTCCCTTTATAAGCCTACGGTGGAATAGACCGATCTGTTAATGGAACCTTTCTCTTTTGTCCTAATTTTGTTAGGGTTTGTGTAGTTGTACTAATTATGTAATTATTTGATTGTTTGAATGTCCCTTATGTATTGTGTCTCTGTATGTTTAAAGACCCTTTTTGGTTCGACTCCAATGGCATCCCCGCCACAATTATTTATACCTATAATGTAATAGCAGTGTTAAACGTTGCCGTGCTGTCGTTTGAGTAGTATTAATACTATTACTAACATACTAATATTTTATGTATGTACCAATGTGTGAAAGAAATGTTTATTATTATTATTATTGAAGATATAATCATCCGAGGCGTTTTATCTTATTCCTCGAGCCAAGCATCGTATCTCCGTCAACCGTCTTAAAAAAAGGGAGGTTCTCAATTCTACTGGATTTTTATTATTAAGTTTTAATGTTTGATACTTTCAACTGGGTGAACAGATTTCGTCCTTTTATTTTACCTTATCCTGAAGTTGATCACAGGTGATGTGAGCCAGTAGTTACTTACTACTTTGTGGATTTCAGGCTTCTTGGCTACCTTTATAAGTTTAAACACAATGTCATAGATCCAATATTAATACTAAAGTATCAAGAAATTATAGATAAACAAGATAACTCTTTAATGAAGACTAGTTGTGTATCATTATTTTTATCAATACAAGCGATTTTCAGACTATTATAAGGATTATACGTATAGGCATTTCATTCAAGGCTTTAAAAGACCCTTGATACAATCAGTAATTGCGCCATAAGAACGTGAAGATGTTCTTAGTAGACGCGTACTTACATAAAATTACGTTGATATCCTGCACGAATACACTTTTACTCATGTTTGCCAAATACGATATTTTTAGAAAGAGATTTGAGATGATGTATAAACACCATCACAAATCTCTTTCACAAGCTTTCAAAACTTTTTCTCTCAAATATATTTCTTATATATCAAAGTTTAGTCAAAATAAGTATATATATGTATTAAATTAACTACTAATAGGATAAATACTACTACTACTAGAATAATTATATATTTAAAGTCCTGAAGGATCTTGAACACTGTGAAATTTTCGAGAAACATTTTAATCTTCCACTGAATTTCAAAGCTAAAATATTTTTGATTCAATATGCATGTTCTAACTCGGATAAATCGTGAGGTGTGGTTACTCTTCGCGGAGAACTTATGAGGTTCTATTGAACCTCAACAGGAAATAGATTTGATAAGATAAACACTTCTTAGATATCTTTTATCTTATTTTCCATGTATAATACGATCGTGATGCAGTTATAATAAAAATGCACTGACGTGGTTAGTAGACCTGAGATTTCTTAGTACATTTTTATATTTATCCCGATGTTTCCTCATTAAGTATTCGTTAATACGTAGTTACCATATGCGCGTCACTTTTTGCTACACTTTTTGAACTACATTTTGCGCATTGTTATTGTAATCAGAAATAATATTTGTGTTTTTTCCTCAATAATTGTATCCGAATAAAAAATAGTAGGTGCATTTTTTCATTAATCGTCGTAATTGTATGACCGGTTGAATTCAATAGTGGACCTTGAAACAGTCCGAAACTAGTCTGATACTCTGAAATGCATATCTATAAAACAGAAGCTGAAGATATATTTCATAATACGTACATAAAAATATATTCAATTGTCATATTAATTCATATTAATATTATATTGTAAGATATGGTCGCCTATAATTGGGACGGCATATAATTAGGACTTTATTTAGAAATTATATAAAATGTTATGTGTACGTTCCGTTGGTAACCCTATTAAAATAAATAAAAAATAAATAAATAAAAGCCGAATTTACTTGCAATATCCAACTTGCATTATCTCACACGTGGTATGGATGGCCTCTGATGATAAGTACCCCTAAAGGTGGTAGAACTCTTTGTGGTTCGACTCCGGAAGCACCACCGCCACACTCATTTCTGCCCAATAACAGCTGTATTATGTCCTGTTGAGTTCTGGTCTGATGTAGTCGGATGTGGTAAGGTACAAATCCATCCATATTAAACATTCTAACTTAGTTCTCAGAGTAGTAACACATTTGTGGCTAACCTCAGGTAAGACTCTGATCTAACCTGAAGTTGATTACAGATGACCATGGGCGGCTTTGGCTTCATACCATCAGCTGGACTGCAGATTATAAAAAAAACACGCTTTCTACACTCATAGCCCCGCACTAGGATTTTCTCCTGTGTCGCGGGTGCC
>DWLI01005372.1:0-10138 GCA_018249915.1 Cecropterus dorantes dorantes
TGTGTTAAGCGCTATTGTCTTTTGGTTTGAAAGTTGTGGTATAAGACACATAATTATGAGAGGCGTTTCAACTTAGCCCTCAGAGGTAGAAGCGTCCAGGTTTTTTTTCTATAGTATGTAAGTAACAAACGAACATGCGGCCCATCTGATGGTAAGTGGCTACTGCCGCCCATAGACATCTGTAATCCACCCTAGGTAAGATCAAAGTCTCACCACAAGGCTAGCCACAGATGCGTTTCTACCCCTGAGGACTAAGATGGAAAGTATGTCTCCCTTACCACATCCTTCAGACCAGAACATAGTATATGCTGCTATGTATATACATAGTGTACACTGCTGTTATTAGGCAGAAATAGGTGTGGGGTTGGTGCTTCCGGCGTCGAACCACAAAGAGTTCTACCACCTTTAGGAGTCAGTAAAATGAGCTCTTTCGATACCACTTAAAAGACTATTTTATCACTATTGCTACCGCATTGAAACCTCACATTCAATAAAATCCGCTTGGACTTCTGATAGGTACTAAAAGACATTGTACCCCAGGAAGCGAGCTATATACCAGAACCCATTACTCCCGGCCTCGACCTTAAAATATCATTACGCCGTTAACATTTGAACCAGATCATTCTATCGGTTACGAGTCGTAAAAATGTAAGTGCGCACATACATATGTGCGGAACGTAATGGACTCCGTAAATATACGGTTGTTTTAGGGCGAATTTTATGGCGAAAATCCATTTTTTTTAACCATACATAAAATTGGGAACAGCTTTAAATGCGTCCTAAACGATATATATTTCATTTATGATGTTAGATCTATTTAAATAAATAAACAAAACCAATGTGTTTGTTGGTCAATTGATCTTACACAAACTGTTAAAAGCTTAGCTGAGTTCGTTGCCTACATATTACAACTTAAATATTACAACGTACTTTTTAAATCACGGTTAATATTGTAAACTACTGACACGACTTGATGGAATTCGGAAAAATAATAAGAAGAAATGAGACCTTTAATATTTATTTATTCCTTTTGGTTCATCGCTTCGAGATACAATCGAGCTGGACATTCCTATGATATAGTGTGACATAGATAACACCAGCAACTCACCTGTTCCCATCCCGCTTCACAAAGTGAGGATACTGCAGCGAGAAGCACAGGTCCAGTTCGACGTCGAGCGGCGGCACCGCGATGTCGTTCGAGCGGAGCGTCCGCTTGCTGCTGTGCATGCGGGCGGCGAGAGTGACCGCGCCCGCGCCCGCTCCGCCCGCCGCGCCGCCGCCCGCCTCGCCGAGCGCGCCGCACACGCGCAAGTGAGTTATTCGTAGTGTGCATAGCCTGAAACAATCATATGCATTGTTATATTTTGAACTGAATTCTTTACAATCTTGATTTGAAGTTCGATGAAGCGTGAAAAGCGAAAATGCGTTACGAAAGTAGTTTTTTTCGCTACAACTAGATGGCACTGTACTCCTTTCTGAATCACGCTCACGATTTTACTTCGTGGCTTATTAAGTGCTTAGCTTTGGTATATGCGCAATAATATTGGGGCTGCAGTAATTACTTAATGCATAAAAAAACAAGTATAAGATCAATATTTTTTATTGTCTTACTTGATAATAATATCAAGTTTTACTTCTGCTTTGTGTTAATTCCAAACTCACAACAATTTTGTATAATGTCCACGGGGGTCAGAGACCATTTACCTTCAGGTAGACTGCTCGTTTGCTACTTACATCTAATAAAAATATAACTTTAGTAAATTGGTTGCTCATTAGGCAACCTTGTGTTATGAAATATGATAAAATAAGTGCAACCAATTAAACCAATTATGAGTATAGCGAAATCTTAAGAAGCAATAAATCAAAACGATAATTGGTTATAAAATAATATGTGATTATTTTTGCAATTAAATATTCATAATTAATGGCAATAACACGCACTCAGATTAATCTTAATATACGGATTCGTGATGTTACAATATGTATTAAATGGAACCGCAGACTTTTTTGGTTTTGTCCAAAAATAAAAATGACAAAGTAAATAAAAATGTAACAAAGAATTGAAATGTAACTTTTGGACGTTTATATATCCAGATACTAACGATTATCGTTCATCCAAATTTAAATATATTTTTGTCTGGTTAAGACAACGGTATTGTAGTGATAGCTTTATCCCAGCTGTTCTCAAATTTATTTCATGTACCGTCCACTCTAAATTGATTAATTTTCAGCGACACATAAATTAGTTAAACGGGATATTTTCAACAAATCGATCAATTAGAAAAGGAATAAGATTATTCTAATCGATAAAGTATATGTAGGTTTTGATTTGGAATAGCTGTCAGAAAAATATAAATTTTCCTTCGCCCTCGAAATTGAGTAAGCACCGCCTAATTTTCTCTTGGCTTTTATCGCTATCTTGTGAGCTTCCCGTCGAGCACAAAAAGACGTTATCGCCCACTAGGAGAAACACATCCGAGCTATCAGAAAACCATTAAACTAATACTAACACACTTTATGCGCTAATTTCATAAAATAAACACATCTGCAATCCAATACCTAATGACATTTTGGTGCAAATAAAACCAGATTTAGCAAATAATTTTAATCAAATCTCGCTCCAACCAGATGAACCTCATGAATATTTATAAACAAAACTGCAATTTTAATTGGCCTAGATACTTACGAATAAAATATTTAATTGCGAATCGATTGAGGTTTCTCCAAATCGCCAGCCAGTTACCACAGCGTATAATCAAATTGCCCATCAGACTAATTGCGAATTGGTTCGCCATTTATTGCTGGATAATCATTGCAGTGTCAGATTAATTGTTGCTTTGGCAGGATGAGTGTTAATGACGTGATGCAATGTGGCTGTGACTAGAAGCTTTGTATTTTACATATTCCCGTGACTTCGCTCGCTTAGACTCATGTTTTCGGAGGTATATGTTAACAATATGTTTGGGGAGTCCTATGCTACGAGGGGAACTGGTCGTGGGGGGGGGGGCGGCCTAAGCCCCCACCATCTGAATCTGAATATGTCGCCTCTATGTCGTCATGTATGGGTTTAACAATGGAAATGAATAATAAAATAAACAGTTCTGAAAAACATAAAAAACATATACTCTACTCCTCTACATACGAGATGTAGAGGAGTTATATTTCATGGTTCGTGTAGGAAGCGTGCTAACTGCACTTCCTAAATATCCCGCCGGCGCTCGCCAATAATAGGTGTGCGTATACGTAAATGTGACCTTATAGTTGTTACATGCAAATATGCGGCGACACACGGACACAACGATTGACGTGATTATAAATAGGTAAGAATTTTAACCGTCACAAACTTTTGATCAAAATAAACCACCCTGCAACATAGGGTGATGACATGCGTGGCAGTGCGGTCACTATGCCGGACTGATATGCAGAGGGATTGGGCTTCGGTCCCCGGCCAGACAGACATCTGAATGATAAATTCAGATTCCTGGGTATTACTGTATTCGTTTCTGTGTGCATCTGATAGCACCATAAGAAAAATGCTATCTATAGAACTACGAATTAAAAAAAACGGTATCATTATTATTTTATGTAGTTTTTAAGTCAATCAAGCACTGTATTAATGAATTTATTTGAAATTACGTCTAAGTATATGTTTTTTGTTTTATTGTTTCCTAAAGTCAGAGGTACCACCACTGTGACTCGTTATATAGAGCCCTTGTTATATATGAAGTTGCTTACAGACGCCCATGGGTATATCGCTTACCATCAGCTGTACCGTATGGCCGTCTGCTTCGACAGCCTTTCTGCTTTGCTTTCAAAAAATTGTCAAAAATATTTTGCCATCCTTACCAACCGTGTGCTACCAACAACTGTGCCGTACGCCCGCTACAACAGCTTTATAAAAAATCGTCAAAAATATTTCGCCATCCTTACCAACCGTGTGTCAGACGGCTCCCATAATAGGCTGCCATTTGTCGCAGCATTAGAGCAGCTCGATAAAGCCACTTAGCTAATTTAAGAGCTTCATTTTCACACCTATCGGCTAACGGTAAGCAGCTTACGGATATCGATATAAGCTTATGCAAAATTATTGAATTCCCACTTAATGCGGGATCCGAGGTCAGGTGCATTTGGAAAGGTCAGACGATTTGGTTTGAGGAGGATTTATACGGTAATTTAGGTTTATGCTTCGCTGGAACTGTCATCGAAGGTAACTTATGTTTCCTACTGGATTTAATATAAATACGATAGATTTGTATTATAACTAGCTGGGCCACGTAGTTTCATTTGCGTTTATTAGAGAATAAGCTATTAAAAACGATTTTACGAACATCACGATTACTAAATTAAATATAGTAAAAGTTACACGGGAAACGGAACAATAAAGAAGCACTTAGTAAAAATATTAAAGGTGTTATAAAACATATTTATTTGGATAAAGATTAATATCATGTTTAGCAAAACACTAGTAGTTAAGGACTTACTAGCTGTGCCTCGCGGTTTCACCCGCTACTGCATAAAAAATAAACATAGCATGTTATATAGCCTATAGCCTTCCTCGATAAATATACTATTCAACACAAAAAGATTTTTTTAATTCAAACCAGTAGTTCCTAAGAGAAACGCGTTCAACCAAACAAACTCTACTGTTTTATATTATTAGTATAGATTTGTATACCACAAAAAAGGTTATAGTGAGTCAACCTTAAAGGCTAGACATATGCTGTCGCGGACTTATTTTTAGAACTTTTAAAGAGGAACAATTTTGTAACACTTATTTTTTTGGTAACTTTTACCGTTTTTAACCGTTTACGCATCGTACGCAAGTAAGGCTCTCAAAAATAAATATGTTTTCCCATTTTTGCAACATATTTTGTTTTTGCTCCACTTTTATTAGTCATAGCGTGATGTTATATAGCCTAAAGCCTTCCTCGACAAATTTATTATTCTACACAAAAATAATCTTTCAATTCGAACCAATAATTCCTGAGTTTAGCGCGATAACCTAACAAAATCTACTGCTTTATAATATAAGTATAATAAGTATAGATATATATCTATCTTATTATATAATAAGAATAGATTATTAAGGTACATAAGGTCATTTATTTTGTAATTAATATATATTATAATATAAGACAAAAACAATTTCGAGGTTTATATAATAATTATATTTTAATTTCTATCTTTAGATCATTAAATATATTAAGCAAATCTGACACTAATATTGTGTGCACATAAAATAAAAATGAAAGTTCAGTGTGTTTGCACGGCAAATATGTCCAAGATAATTATTTATTTGAAGGCGGATTTTGAGTAATTAATAATTTATTATTATTCTTTTTTATTTTTTGTCTGTTTGTCAGCGTGACTGAAATCTTTACTCCATAATTGAAGTAACATTTAGTCTTTATTTAATTAAAATTATTACACATCATTTAAACGTAGGTGAAACCGCGGGGTAATGCTGGTATGAAATTAAAATCATGTAACTTAGCCGTCATGTCATGCTAATACAACCCAACAATCAA
Organism: Cecropterus dorantes dorantes; assembly: GCA_018249915.1. Lineage (NCBI taxonomy): Eukaryota > Metazoa > Arthropoda > Insecta > Lepidoptera > Hesperiidae > Cecropterus > Cecropterus dorantes. Next base: position 5,529 of record DWLI01005372.1, read on the forward strand.
ATTGCGTAACTCTGTCTATCATTAGTCCTGACAGACACGCAAGCCAACAGACAGACAGACGACAGAAACCGCTCCAACGGGTACTTTATACCCCGAGACAATAAACTATCAAAGTTCGCATTAATTACTCAAAGCTTGCGGTCTGTTCAAAACAAGCGCTTGGTGAAGGGTGCGGTTATAGAGTCGCATATTTTATAAAAGCGTTAAAAATGTTTTTTTTTGCGTTAGAAGGTGGGTAATGTTTTTCAAGCGTATGTATGTATGTCCATTATTTGGCACGCGCTACAGCTCAAATGGCTTGTAATAAATAACTTATTATGGGAATCGTCTTAGTTTGCTGAATGACATAGGCTATATAATTTAAAAAATGGCTCCTGCAAACATGGGAAAGGAGGGAAGAGTGACTTTTTTTTATTAAAACAACAATATGGATGTAAGCTTAAGAAATAGACCATTCTAAAAATATATATATTATAATACTTTTGTTAGACTATTTTGACGAAATATCGTATAAAGCGTTAAATTAAATGTATCCTTATTAGAAAAAAAAACGTTTTAAGAAGTCGGTTTTTGTTTTAATATTTTTAACAGTCTTACTAGTTAATACGATGATATGATAAGATGGTAGAAGGGTTCGACTATGGTATCATTGCCACACTTATTTCAAGCGTGAAGCAGTTCTTACGTTTAGGTGGAATGATGTGGTAACCAGACCACTTTAACCAAATAAGATTTCCGGTAGACCCTCTATTCAACATGGGTGGCAGTGACCACGCATCATTAGGTGACCTCTGTTCAATATGAAATTCCTTACATGGGCTTACAGTGACCACTTAACATTAGCTGAACTGCATGCTCGTTTGCTACTTACGTACTTTAATCTTGAAAAAAAATGAGTAAAAATCGGTAGAACTACAAACATACCTCTTCCCTGTAAAACAACGACCAAAAAAAACAATTAAAAATAATTATTAATTGAAAAGCGATTATCACATGTGCTATAATCCGGGATTGCTGAACACAGATAATACCAACACTTTGAAAAACTCTGACGCAAATGATCCGCTTTGACGCACGTCTTCTAAATTGATAACCTGATAAGGATAAGTATGGTGATAGTTATTTTAGACATGATGCAAAAATATATAATCGGTATTATTCCATTTTTAATTTTACCGATAAAAAATCTGTCCTGGCCGAGTCCTGGTGAATTATAAAAAAATCATGGTTACCGTATCCATTACAGTAGTTTTGTAGACGTCATCATTAGCCTTTTTTCAAAACTTATCATTGTGAATTAAATTAACTATTACATAATATGAATTTAAATTACATTGGTAAGTTTAAATCGATATTTTAACGTATAACGTTCTACAATTTTATGTACTTGTAAATTAATATTGACATTAGAGTATCTATAAACACGCTTTCTACACTCACAGCCCCGCACTAGGAATTTCTCGTGTCGCGGTTGCCATGGACACACAACGACGAATATCAAACACCCAGACTCAGAACAGAAATCTAAATTCATCATTCTGTCTGTCTATCTGGGAATCGAACCCAGAACCCAATGCTCGGCAGACCGGTATGATGACCGCTCCGCCACGCCGGTCGTCATTCTATAAATTTCTATAAAGTAATAATAATCTATGTGATAAGTATTTAAAGATACATATGTGTAGAATTTAAAGTAAAAATATAATAACAGGGATGCAAGCAACTAGCCAAGGTCCAAAAAACAATTTTAAAATATCAAATACTAGTTGAAGTACTCATGTTTCGCTACGGGACATAAAAATAGTCGCCATCTTTATATAGTACATTATATCGAAATCAAAAAAGTCTATAAGTTGACAAAATAAACAAATGACTTACATACAAAATTTCATGTAAATCGGAACAGTGGTTCGGGATTGAGTAACAAACAGACCATTTCATTTTTATATATTAGTAAAAATCATACCTATTATTTTCCAAGGTGTTACATGCACATATCCTAATTGTGATCAAATAATTTTGATAAAATATTATATCTATAAAGTATTTTCAATCACTGATTACCTTCATAAAATTATTTTAAATTTGCAAGGTGGTACGAATATGGTTTGACCGGGTGGTACCTCACCACCGCCACACCTGCTTCGCTGTTTCACGCTAGTTTTTGGAATTAGGAAGTATGTACTTGCCGAAGGTCTGAGAGAAGACCTGTGCCCAGACATAATGGGTTGACGGAAAATGTACTTGCCGGCTTACTTATAGAGGCGACCATTTCAGCCCTCTTCTGTAGCAATGCAACTGTGATTGACTTCTAAAAGAACCTCTTTGTTATATGAAGATGCTAAGAGATGGGTGACAATGACCTTGTCATCAGGTAGACTGGATGCTCGTCCGCTACTTGAGTAGTATTGTCAGATGATAATTTGACAAAGGTCTAAAAAAGAGAATGTTCTGTAAAAAAAGAGAACGTTTACATTTTTTTTGTATATTATTGAGTTTATTTCAATCATATTTAGCTGAGCAGCCAATTTTTGCATAAACTATTTGGTTTTTCAACAAATAAATATAAAAAAAACTGCACATATCATGTTGAGAAATTGAGAATTAGAGATATAACTAACTGCATATTTATTCAGTTCCTCTTTGCTCCGTTTACCTACCAGTGTAAAGAGGAGGACTTAAAGAAGGTTAGGAAAGACGGGAGGACAAAACATGGGAATTGAGGACATGTCCTTTTGGATACCATCTGGCAACCCTATACTTGAGTTTTATAAAATAATAGATGTGCCTTGCGGCTTCAAACGCTACTACATAAGAAAAAAACAAACAAATAAACATAGCGTAATGTTACTACTAAAATCCAAAATTTCAAGTCACTAACTTCAACGGTGTAGAACTTTCATATAAAAGTTTTCACTCTTTTTACCAGCTTCGGAGTGGAATTTCCAAAAATCATCTTTTAGTGCTCCTCTACACTCCCTAACAAATCTTCATACTAAATTTCAACTTTGTACGCTCTGTAGTTTTGGCTGTCCGTTGTCTGTCAGTCTGTCAGTCAGTCACTCAGTAACGAAAAAGTTTTATATATCGACGCAGGAAAGCGATCTTCTCGTATATCGAAAAATGTTACTTAATACCCGATCCAAGAAACTATTTAAAAAATATCATAACTTTTATATTAGATGGTCTGAAGTTATCTTAAGTTGTAGATATTAAATTTAAAACTAAGAAATATTACATTTAATCTATAAAACCATTCATAAAACCATAACTGAAATTCGTATCTTTTCGAGATACGACAAGTTCGCTTTCCAGCGTCGATATATATATAACAAAACTGCAAAATACTTTACGAAAAAGTACTCTATGAAAACTACTGTTAAAAAAATACAGTACATTGAACGTCAAACCGCACTCTATGTCAAGACGGACGAACAAACTTTATTCTAATTTAATATCAGATCATAAATCCAGTCTCATTGCCATCTAAATCCGCCAAACGGCACAATGCCGGTGGAGCAGTAAATATAAATATATATTAAACGGATAGACAGATTGACTTTTCTGTTTAGTCTGTGCATTGTTTGAACTGAGCTATTTTGATCCTAGCAACGGACGATAAAGGTGAGGACACATTTACGAAACGTCAAATTCAATTTTGTTAATACTTGTTTAAGTAATATTAACATTTCATTATAATTCTCAATCTTTTTTTTTGAATTATAATTCTGTGAAATTAAATATGTAAATTGTTTTTTTTTTTACGAAACACAGTGATTTAAACACACTATAGCTAAAAATATACCTACCGACTACAACTATAACTGCAGTCCACCTATCTACTCGTATATTTTAATCTTATACGCTTTTTATTCATCGTCAACCCATTAATGTCCCACTGCTGGGTACAGATCTTCTCTCATAATGAGAGAGTTTTAGGCCATAGTCCACCGCGCTGGCCAAGTGCAAATTTGTAGACACACTTTTCATTACTCGGGCTTATAACACAAAACTATTCCACGGCGCAAAATAAGACTTGGTCGCCTGTGTACATTTAGAATTTTGTACATGATTAATTTATACATAATATGAATTTCATAATAGGTATAAAAGATCCGTTTGACCTTGGACGACCCGCGTGGCTGAGCGGTCACCATTCCGCACTGACCCACAGTGGGTTCCACGTTCGATTCTCGGCCAGACAGATATCCGAATAATGAATTTAGATTTATGTTCTGGGTCTGGGTGTTTGTGTATTCGTCTTTGTGTGTCTATGGTACCCGCGGCATAGGAGAAAATCCTAGTGCGGGGCTATGAGTGTAGAAAGCGTTTTTTTATCATGACTCGGATATCCGCGGATACGGATACACGTGCAACTTATGTTTTATTAAAAAAATACTTATCTATTTATGGTAATGTGCCTATAGTATTAACTCAAATCATCTATTTGGACAAGTTATTAAAACATAAGCTGACAAAATCCAGGTCCAGTCAAAATAACTAAAATCATCTACATTGCTTTTAAAGTACGAATCAATTTAAAATTGAAATATTATGGCTGGCGTCAATCTGTTCCTACCGTATTTTGCATTAATGTTTGAGATTGCTTC
>DWLI01005373.1:0-10137 GCA_018249915.1 Cecropterus dorantes dorantes
CACACCACTGATTTTTCTAAAATTATGTGCGTATTAGAAGTTAATTATCACTGCTTTACGGTGAAGGAAAACATCGTTCGAAAAAAGTTTTCAAAGGTGTGTGAAGTCTACCAATTCGCACTTTGCCGGCGTGGTGGACTATGGCCTAATACTCTCTCAGTCTAAAAGAAGACCCGCGCCCAGCAGTGGGACACTAATGGGTTGACAGAAGAATATTTAGAGTTACGTCATGTGTCTGTGTTTTTTCCTGATATTCATGTTTCTTATTCCATCCCTCCTATTCATACTTTTCATACTTCTCCCCATACTTCGTTGGCAAATGCCAATTTTATTGATTGCGTCCTTAGTTAAAGCCTATGTTTGACTTCCATACATTAGAATTGGGAGACGCGGGATAAAGCTTGTATAAAAATTGTCCAAATTAGAAACGATTCTATCTATAAAAAATCAATAAATAAACAGAAACAGGCCATAAATCATCCCGTTTATTAAACGGGTTAAATTTAAACTGGTTTTAGTTTTTGTTGTTATAACAGCTATACATAGGTACTCATTAAAAGAGTTTCTATCTATTATTGCCTTTTAAGAGATAGAGCCCTGTGACAGATGGACAGACAGATGAAGAGGGAAGGCTTAGTAATTGCGAGTTTAAATCCGGCAGTTACCCAGTTCGTAAAAAAGTCAATTTAAGTTTTAGCAGACAAACGTAGTTATTGAAGTTGTTATATAAAATTTTTAAAATAATTATAAATAGAAAAAATAATTATATGAACTGGAAATAATAATAAATAATAATATAAATGTAAAATAACCCTTTCTACGTTCATAGCCCTAAATTAGAATTTACTAGAATTTTGTTCAGTGTTGTTGTCGCAAAGTCGAACACACAAATACGCAAACCCAGAACTTGAATATAATTTGAAAATTCATATATTATCTGGTCGGAGATAAAACCCGGAACCCACTGCGTGTCTAATCTACAATTTGACCGCCCTGCTAACCGTGTCATCAAATACAATAATAAAAAGTTTTGCAAGGATTTACGTTAGGTCTCAAAGTTTACATAAAACCTCAATAGAACTAAAAATAATAACATTTTAATGTTTTTAAAGCACGTCATAAAATGTATGTTGTGAACATTAATTATGCGATCAGAACCATTGCTCGCCATTCCAGCCAGCGAGGGTATCGCGTTACGGCCTGTAGTTACAGAAATATTTCGCGGGGTGCTCATAAATGCTATTTTTACGCCGTCGCTTCCCGGCCACGTCTCTGCTCTTTGTAAACATACTGTGTTCTTGGCATAGCATTGTCTTGACATATTACGTAGATGTATCATACCAAAGGTACATGAAACAATACGTAAAGTTTTATTCGTTTTGAGGAGATGTTTTTATTACTCGTGTAGGCTTTACATCGTCTCTGCTGTCTAGTATTACTTGGGTATTAATTTATCCGTATCATAAAAATAAGCAACATTATTTTTATGATGCTTAAGGAAATGTAGTAAAACTATGTACCGAATATTTACTTACAATATCATTAATCTCAGGAGAAAAATATGAATATAATAATAATATTTACTAATAAATATTAAGATATAAATTTATTTATAACAAATCAACATTTATTACTTGCAACCCTATTCTAACCGGAATTATAACTAACAAAAAATTATGACGGAAACAAAAAACCCGACTGCTAAGACTGAAATCAGCTGTAATTGTGATGACATGTGTAACGCTTTTCATGAGCATTCATCAAAATAATAAAAAATAATTATAACATTTCTACTGGCTTTCTTTTGATAACTATCAATACACGCCATATTTTTAAGTAGCCTATATTACTCTGTAGACTTAATTGATTTTAATGATACGTGTTATATCATAATCTGTAAAGCTGTTTGGGCTACAGTTCGTGGCAAAAAAATTACATACATACGAGTACAAACATACATAGACTGGAAAAAAATCTCTCCTTACATAAATCACATAAACTACAGGTATACTGTTAATTAAATAACTTATTGCTGTTGCATTAACTCTAAAGTTACGTTAATGAGTTTTCAACTTTCTCATTTGAAATCGTTCGGAAACAGATCAAAATGCAATTCGTTCGATTCAAGGTAATGCATCCGGTCTATTCATTCTGTTGTAAGATTTGCAATAAGTTATCTGTATCGTTATAATAATGCAGTGTTTCATAATTTACTAATTTCATATTTTCTACATGATTTTACACCACGTTCAGGTCGGTAGCTCTCTAAATGTTATATTGTTGTCGGTCTCGGTTACGTTTTATTTGGAGGCTATTTTGAGCTAACTTTCAGTTTAGACACCCCTTTCGTGGTGCCTAAATTGAAAGTTAGCTCATTGCAATTGAATATTTAAAGTTGGTAATTTTTTCCAAGACATAAAGTAGATGAGCTTGAGATGTGTTAACAAATTCTTTTATCATACATAGATATGTTTTTTTTTCCATACGATGGAGATTGATTTTTTTGCGCGATCTAAATTAAAAAATGTTTGGAAAATCCAAAAGAGCACGTCTTACAAAGCTTGGTAATTTAAAAAAATGTAGTTTAGTCAGCTCGATAGTCAACCAAATATACCTGTTTGGTTGATCTAAACTTATAACTAGGAAATAAAAAGAATCCTGTCATTTAAAGTATTTTTTCTGTCGCTCCACCTGTTTAGCTGTATGTTTTTAACTTCTATATGAATAGTATCAAAATATTTGATAATACATAGATGGCACTATATATTATCATACAAATTAATGCAATATTATTTGAAATTAACAGAATCACATTTCTAGATAATAATTCTATAAATCTTACACTATTTGTCACTTGATTGTCAATAGATATGAACTTAATGCCATATTTGACATTGAATTTAATTTTTTTCCGACTATAGTGGAATTGAATTTTTATTTTCTATTAATTATAACTGAAAAACATTGAATTAGACCGTGATTTTAATAGGTTTTTAATCCAAAGAATTCTGAAGTGAATGAAAAAACAATTGACTCGATTAGTACAGTTTTTCGGATATATTTCTTGACATATACATACGAGGTCTATGGAAAAATATATTTAATCGGCTTTTTATATTATTTTGCACTAAGTATTTTTGAGAAGTATCTAAAACATGAGATAAGCAAAGTATTTCTCTTGATATACGTGAGCTTTTAGTATCTTGAAAGTCTAATATATATGTCATAAGTCGAGAAAATGGCCTGTCATTGACAAAATGAGTATAGAGCACAGTCAAACGCTATGTGTTCGACGTGCAATATTTTATGAACATTGAACTGTTGAAAAAAAGAAAACTCTATACTTAACTTAACTGTATTAAATAAAGCAAAGAAATTAGAAAAAAGTAATTGTGCTTGTTTTCATTGTATTGTGCCCTCATTTATTTTAAACCGCTAAGCGCTTGTCACTTGAATAGCGGCTGAAGGCCAGCGAATCATCGTTCCATTATCGATCGATACGCCAGTTACCCGCTGTTTTTGTGTCAATACCAAACTACTGACCCATAGCACCTGGGCCTACTTTATTTACTCTATTTTGTATTATATTAACTTTGTACAAATAATAGTAATCAATGATATTGCGATTGTTTGGTATTATGTTTATATTCCAAAATTATAATATAAAATTCGTTCGTTTATTATAAAATTACGTAAATAGAGTAAAGTTTATATAGTGAACTGAAAATATTTATAGATTATTACAAGTAGTCATAATTCCTACTTCTTTTTCTTACTCATATGATAAAGGCGAAAGTTTGTTTGGATGTATGTTCGTTTTTTACTCTTCCACGCAAAAACTACTAATTAGATTTTGAAATTTGAGACATACAGAAAGCTTATAACCTGGATTAACACATAGAATACTTATTACCGTGGTAAGTGACCAAAGTAGGCGAAATCGCAGGAGGATAGTAAACTAGTAACATTGTTAAAATCATTAAAACAAGAAAAATGTTCACAATTATATATTTAATTGAACGCTTTATACGAGTTTTCGACAAAATGGTCAAGTAAAATTATTAAAATACATATATATTAATAATGGTCTATTTACTAGCTTTCATTTGATACCCATATTGTCGTGATAGTAAAAAATATCGTCCCTCCTCTTTATTTTTCCACTATTCGGAGGCGCCATTTTTTGAATTTTATAGTCTATATCACTATCCTAACTGAGACTATTCTAATGACATGTCATACTTCACAATCCGTCAAGTTGTAAGGGCCGTAGCGCGTGTCAAAGAAATGGACATAAATAAAAACAAACATACATACATTAGGTATGTATGTAACAAACATACATAATGTTTGTTACATACGTACTCTCGAAAAACGTTATTCTCCTTCTGACACAAAATATGATGTAGGCATAATAAAACTATATAAGTTGTAATGAAGTCCTAAAGTATTTAAGGATAGATACAGTTTCTTCGTTATATAATACTAGCTTTTTCCCGCGGCTCTGCCCGCTTCAGTCATATCTATTACAGTCATGAGTATTCTATGTATTAACCCTGATCATAAACTATTTCTGTGCCTTATTTCATCCAAATCCAATCAGTAGTTTTGCGTCAATGATTAAAAAACACAACTTTCGCACTTACTCGTATAACTTCAAATTTAAATTATCTTACAATTATGCAAACTTAATTGTTTTGTTATAAACATAGTAAATATATATGCTGTGAAATTGAGACGTTATGGAAAAATCTAACCTTGTGTCGTCAATCCGACGTCATCCAAAAGAATGGTGTTGAAATGTTGTACGAAAATAAACAATAATCACCGCCGAAAATTTAGTTGTAATCTACTAAAATAGAAATAGTTGCTGTCAATCTGTCTGTCCGTCGCGAATTAACGTTTCTTGTGGTTTCCGAAACAATTTCCATCGGAAGTGATTTTACGCTATCGGGTGATCAGCGGTTAATGAAACACTTTCGTTTGTTGTATAACTTTATTTGAAATCCTTAGATTTTAATTATTTAATGATAAACGTAATAAGGTCTGCCTAGGATTTATCGGAATCACAAGCGATTAAATCACTGGATATTAGGTAATTTCAGTAATAAATGTCTTTCTGAGGTCTTAATTATTTTTTCCTATTCAATATTACGCCAACGTAGAATACGGTGGTAATTTGTGGGATTGATGTAAGTTAACAAAATGTCACGTGATTTTACCAAAATACATATCAGATAACTGATACCATTAACTTGCTGTTTGCACCTAACTACCATTTTATTTAAGAAAAACCATGAATCATGTAACTATCAAACTTTTCTGATCAAACGTTTCTTTGGAGGAAATTACTGCAAATAGTGCTGGTGATTTAATGTATCCCGAATAATCCCGAGTTACCTCAATTCTCTATTATTAAAGTCGTAGGTTCTTAATTTCCCGCTCATATTCATATCTTTCTCATGACTTTTCTAGTTGTAAGCGACGTTGTTCGAGAACCACAAATTCCTGGGCCGTTATGTTGAATAGAGTTTCTTCATTACGGCGTGATCTCAATTGTATTTTACCTGAGGTGGACGTGCACTGAGGCGTGGTTGGTGCCTGTCTTTAAGCACCTCCCGGAGAGGTTTGTATTCGGGGCGTTGAACTTCGGCGAGACTGTTTTGCTTCTGTGAATCGTTCTGGTGGTGTTGTCAACTGAGACGGTGGATATCCTGCATAACGATGAAAGATATTTTATATGTACTTTTACGTGAGTTCCAACTATATTTCTTTCATATATTTAAGTCTACTGCCAGTGGGAGAAACTTCTTGAATAAGATGTGCTTTATTTACTTCATTTTTAGCTAGTGGTTCGTCATTGTCAATCATTGATTCAGCTTGTTTTCTTCTGAAAATTATTTTAATAGCTTTCTTTATTTATTCATATAGTTAAGGTTCATTGACAACCCTCTTTATTTATTGTTCTACTGCTAGGTTCTACTCCTAATTTTCGAGGTCTACTGTTGGACATAGGCCTCTCTTAATGGATTTTTTTATCAATAGTGCTTACCAATGCATGTCTTAACCATATTAGGTATGAATGGAAGATACTGTTGCCTAGAAAGGAAGTACGCGATCCAGACACTATACGGGAAAAAGTGTATAATACTGACATTGCAATCCTGTGGTGTGCCGACTTGATTAGCAGCAGCATTCACTTCTAATATGACTACCACCCGCTGATCTGACGCGGTGTTTTTGGACCAAATACTTATTTTACGATCCGTTTCTCCAGTCTGCCCAAATCTGCCGAATTTATGCAGTTTGGTATTATTAAATTTAAATTGATATAATATAAACAAATTGAAATAAATGTATTTCATTTGTATACTAGGCCTACAGAGGCTCTTACAAATAGTTAGTCAGAAAATATTCTTTATAGGTAATACTATGAAATTGGAACATAACCTCAATTAAGAGGATCTGATAAAAAACTTAATGTTAGTAATTTATCTAATTTTGAAATAACGAGAACAAAAATTGTAAAAACCGTTATTTTATATATTTTAATTTTTGATGTGAAACATCGAAAGACACATGTAAACCTGATAGTTTATGTGGCGATCGCCACACCGTATATATTTTAATTTTAATACTATAATTTCACACTTTCGGAACTTGAGTATCGAACAAAACTAAACGGGCTGTGGTGTTAGTTCGACTCAGTGCAGGGTACTGTTCGTAGATTGTGTTATTTTCATTACGCTTTTAGGTGTACCTACAAATACGATGTTTCACATCTGCCAGGCGTCCCATGACGGCTGTTTTTTTCCATTTATCTAGAGGACCACATCTAACTTCACCTTCATAGAAATCAAATTTAATATTTTTATTAGTTTTTGCCACATCCGATCGTTTCTTGAGCGACCTTGACCATTTGGAGCTTAAAGAGATCACCTTGCCTAAACAAACGAAAAATGAACTTATTTTTTTAAATAAATACAATTAAATCTATTATAACAGCTACGAATGTATCTATTACTTTTACCTGCAACTCGGCCCTCTTTTTTTATTTACCAGGAGAAAGTGTTCTTCATTGTGTTAATCCAAGTAAAAAGCTTGAACCAAGATACATTATGTGTGTAAGTCAAATTTAGAAAAATGGTGATCAATAATTTTCATGTGAAAGGGTGACAAACATATGCACGTCCTTACAAACTTTATAAATATTAGTATGATTTGATATGATTAAGAATTTAGGAAAATATATCTTAGATGAAAAATATATATTTTAATTCAATTTATCGTGCCATAAATTTAACTACAGCTGTGAATTGTTCCGGATTGGCACGCAACCTCGGCTCCATTACTAAGAAAAAGAAAAAACTTAAAGTTAAATCTATAATATTCTGTTAGAATTCGTTAGTCAACAATAATGTTATAAGTTGTTTTAAATAAATTAATACACATACCTACCACGCAGTTTAAATAAAGTCAAAAAGTTTTACTCTTTGTGTAGGTAACTTAAGTCTGAATAATTTTTCTACGACAGTATTCGGATTTTTATGAATTTTAGAATAGAATAGCAGAGCGGTCAAGGGGAAAAAAATACATCTTTAAGCATTATTTCTAAAAACTCTAAAACTAATTTAGGAGACACCAAGTGTTTGGTGTAAAAGTGACACTACTAATGTGACATACGCAATGTTAAACCAAGATCAAAACAACATTCCCGATTTGTACTCCCCTTTCCCCCCCACTTTCTTGACCTGCCTCTCCCTATAGAAAACCTGGCTACGCCCTTGAGAATAGGTGTTTTATAAGTTCTTTGTAACTAGTGCCTTTATGAAGTTAGTGGTCAAATGACTAGCGAGTAATACATTTGTGTGTACGGATTCGGCAAACCCGGGTTCAAATCTCGTCTATGGGCCGTGAGGTCCCGGCATAGAATAGGACCTCCTCTTGTCGTCCCACGGGTGCCGTAAGTGCCGGCTGAGGGAATCGATGCAGAACAACCATGCAAACAAGTGATCAAACTACCGTGAAAATCTAACCTATCGTGAAAAATATAAAAACTTTCGTGAATCAAACAAAATATTTTGAAATCATATACATTCAAATACAACAAATAAAAAAAACATACTTAAACCATCTCATAATCCACAAAATATAAAGCCATCTAAAACCAAAACGGTTGTGAGTCGCCTGTATCACGTAGTCAAAAAAAAAGTGGCCTTAGTTCCAGTTTATTACGTTTCTTCACAACAGTCATTGTTTACGTTTTGGCCCATACATTGCAATGTACTTTGCGCGTTTACGTTTTCTGGTCATACCTTGTACTACTCGACCAAGCTAACTAGACGAACGGGAATATAGGAATGCGGTCTTCCTTGCCGGTCCCGCCTCATGCCGCGCTTTCGTCCTAGTCCGTTCGTCTCCTAAATTCCCTAATCTGTTTTGATTTAAGATAATAAAATAAATAAGCAATTGTTAATTTGTTGTACTCATTAGTTTTTGTTACAATTATAATCAAAATAAGTAAAAAAGCGTTGTTTACATATACATTACAAAAACAGAAATTTATTCAAATTTACTCTTCATTAAAATCAACATTTCACAAAATATCATAATTGCTATTTTTTTTTATTATTAGTACTCGCGACTTTCAGTGACATTCATCTATTTAGTTTGGTCGGTTTGTATGTAATGTATGGACCATATGCCAATGTATGGGCGAAATCGTAATCGGTGATAGTTTTTAGGAATAGGTTTAAATTCATTCTAAGGGTATGTATAGGTCTTCATTTGTTGCTAACTTCTAGAAAATGGGTCGTCACGTTTACGTACGAGATCGAGAATTAGAATAGACAAATATGTGTAATTAACGACGTCACGACTAGGGTTACTACCTTTTTTTTCGACGATTAAAGTACATTAATTATATACGATATAAAATGGCATTGTCTAACCAACGTACGATCCACTAGGTAATCACTGCAGCGCATATTCGGGACATCTTATGTGACATATACCAAAATTCAGCTCTTATACAAGCTACGAAGTGATATCGTTAGCATGATTCAGAAAAGGGTATAGCGCCATCTACTTTTTTTATTATTACGGGGACGAGACTTCCCTACCAGTCTCACATATGCTACGGCTATTTCGACATAAGAGCAGTAGGGCAGGGATGTTCGGGCCTCGAGGGGTACCCTCTTTACTCGGGCAATTCTCTAGGAGATCGAATACCTCCCGGATCCTTAACATTTATATATAATAATACGATGTTAATAAAAACATCGTAATATAACGTACAAGTGCAAAAGATATTTACCATCCCCACTGTTTAGTGGGTGGTACGGTCTTCTGCGTCGTTTTGTAATATATAAAAATATAGTTGTGTGTCTGTGTGTCTTTAGGTTACTCAACCACTGGTCCGATTGACATGAAAGTTTGCATGGATGTAGCTTATTTACCTGGTCAACTTATAGGCTACTTGTAATTTCAAAATACTGCATTAATAAAAGACAATTATTTTTGAGACGCGTTTTGTTTTTGCCAATATTTCGACCCAGTTACATGGATCGTGATCACGGCGACATTTCCCTTTTAAATAAAGAGCACTTTATTATAAAGTACGTGTGGCAACCCTAGCCACTATGGTATGGCGTTGGCGTCCCACACGGCTGGAACAAGCTATTTGTGGCTTAGGAACGTGTGGATGATTCGAGTAACTGCTGTTTAATTATATCACTAATATTATCAATGCAAAAGTTTGTGAGGATGTATGTGTGTTTGTGACAATTTTACGCAAAAGTACTGGTCGGATTTGGATGTAATTTGGCACACACATAGTTTATTTTTATAGGATACACATTTATACATAGGTACTGTCCCACGGTCGATTTTTGGCCGAAACCAGTAATTTGGTTACCACTACAATCTTAGGTTGAAGCCGAAGGTTCAAAATCATATCTGGTTTCAAAGTGGCAAAAATGATAACGAGGAATATTACGAGGATTAATATTTTTCTGTTAAAGGTTTATGTTGATTGTACATAGATCACTTCTAGATCCGATCAAAGTTATTACCCGGTACGTAGACGGTATTTTTGCAACTAATTGACAACGTTTTAAAAAAATGTTAACATGAATC
>DWLI01005374.1:0-10137 GCA_018249915.1 Cecropterus dorantes dorantes
GAGGACTAAGAGGGAATGCCACGAAAAAGTATCTCCTTGACCACACCCTTCACACCAGAACACAACAGCGCATAACACTAGTTACTATTAGGCAGAAATACTCGTAGGTGTGGCGGTGGTGCTTACGGAATCGAACCACAAAGAGTCCTACCTTCAGATATATACAAAAACGTGATTTTTAATTTTTTAAACTATTATTTACTTTCAAATTTTTAGTTCAGCTAGTTACCAAAGCGTGTTTATTAGTTTTTTAAACTATTACTTATTATTAGGTTAAAATAGCTTTTCTTGCAGTTGCTTTACTATAAATAACCTACCTCACTATTTATTTATAATGTCATTTGCAGCCTGGATTCGAACTTTATACGACCGCTTAAGCATATCGCTTGTACATTAATAAGATTATGGATCAGTACGTAATGTAAGGATACGTTCATTAGTACCCATTTGTATCAGCTAATAGCACATTGATGTTTCGGCTTAAGTCTGAGCCGAGATTTCGATAATCCAGCGTAGGGTTGCCAAAAACTCCTATTTAATTAACGATTGTTAATATTGTTGTTGGTTTTTATATGATTGAAGTAGCAAACGAGCATGATGTCCACCTGATGGTAAGTGGCCACTGCCGCCCATGGACATCTGTAAGCAATTTCGTACAGATCTGAGATTCCATCTGAAGGCAATCAAAGTCGATGGAGGATAGAATAGTCGTCTCAATCGTAAACGTATATATATAAACTGTGAGTGAATGACTGACAGACAACGCACAGCTGAAACTACTGAGCGTAGAAAGTTGAATTTAGTATGACGATTCTTTAGGGAGTGTAGAGGAACACTAAGAGAGTATTTTTGGAAATTCCACTCCAAAGGGTGAAAAACTTTTATATGAAAGTTCTATATCGTTGAACTTAGGTACTTGAAAATTTAAAATTTAGTAGGCTGTATAATATCGTGCTATGTTTATCCAACATACGTCAATCCAAGACATGTTTTAAATTTTAAATTAATAATTAATCTCGTGATACATATATTTTTTTAAATGTCTGAAATAACGTTTAGAAAATCACAAATATTGCGAAGATTTGTGTATAAAGGTAGGTACAGTTAGTGTTGCGTACTGTGATTTGATAGATAGATTAATCTTTTTCTAGTAAAGTAGTCAATACATATGTATATGTATTATGTGTCAGTTCGCAATAAAATTAGTCTAAAATCATATATTATTCAATTGAGTGTAACCAAACGAAAAAATAGCTGATAATTATAATATTACTTATAATATATAAGTACTAGATGTGCTACGTGGTTTCACCCGTTACTAAATAAGAAAAAAAAACAAACAAACATAACGTGTTATGTAGCCTGTAGCCTCCCCCAATAAATGGACTATTGAATACAAAAAGAATTTTTAAATTCGAACCAATAGTTCCTGAGATTAGCCTGTTCAACCAAACAAACTACTGCTTTATAATATTATTATAGATGTGGCATAAAGTCGTCTTCAACAATATTACTTTTATCTAATTAAATTTTTTGATTACTAACAAGTAAGAATATACAAGCTGGCTCACTTTCGTATGAGATTGTACCCCGGTTTTGTATGAAATACCTGACAGAAGTGCATGGGTGGCAGTATCAACTTACCACTGGTTGAATTGCGAATGATTGTTTGCTTGTTTGATTTTTCGAATAAGGTGAACATAACCTTATTTGAAAAAAATGAATAAAGTAATGTAGTTATCAACCACTTTAGCTAAAAGGATAAATGGTCTTTTATACTCTAAGAAAAATACATCTTTCAACATTTGACCTTCATGTCATATATTGTACTGTAAGTTCATTGTAACTTTTGTAGCCAGAGCAATTTGCTCGGGTTCAATGCTACCAGGACTGAATCAACTCATACATTGCCGCCTACACATACATGGTAATGTGTCTTCATTATTGTGATGTTAGTAATATGTAATACACAGTATTAATTTATTGTCTTCCTGATTCTTTTGGAGCTTTGTTTTTGTTTTAAATTAATAATAATAGAAAATGAGCATGCAGTCCACCTTATGATAAGTGGACAGGAAACCAGTGAGTTACTCAACTACTTAAAATTTCAAAAAAATATATTGATATAAGTCGACCAAGCTAACGAGACGAATGTCAAATGTGACATCAATCGCAATCTCGCTAGTACTGATGACAAAAAAAATAGCAATAATGATTTTCTGTGAAATGTTGATTTCAATGAAATCTAAATTGATATTGATGAATTTTTATCTTAACAATTTATAAAAAAAGCGTCTTAAGCGTGTTATCAATTTATAAACAACGCTTTTTTTACTTATTTTGGTTAAATTGTTACAAAAACTAATGAGTACAACAAATAAATATTTGCTTATTTATTTTATTATCTAAAATCAAAACATATTAGGAAGTTTAGGTGCAAACGGTACTAGGACGAGAGCGGGGCGTGAGTAGGGACCGGGGAGGGTAACCGCATTCCTTCCGTTCGTCTAGTTAGCTTGGTGAAGTAGTAATAATATTATTCTCATAGATCTGCAGCTCTATTTTTAAGTTAATCAAAGATGCATTATTACTCCTGATGTCTTAGACGATCGACTCATTTTTTTGAAAAAAGCTGTATATTTATCCTTTCACATTAAAGACCTAACATAAAATAGTCCAAGTTATTACATTGTTCTAAGGACAGAGTAAATTATAATAAAGACAAAGGCTAGTTGGCGAAGGAAAACTCCATCTGTCGAAACATTATTTAAAGGATGTCCTCAGGAGTGTTTGTTTGTCACTCAATTGTAATTCAAGTTTAGTTAAACACATTTAGATCTAGATAAACATAACAACAGTCCAAACACAGTTCCGCATTAACTCCATCCTTGCATATGCTTCCTCGTAAAGACAAGGCCGGCTTTTGATACACTTCTAGTGACACAAAAGTCCAAGAAGACAATCGTGACTAGGCCCGCTCACTTTTTTGGAGGTAAAGATTTAAAATTTTTGTTTTTTTTAAGCAAGCTTTAAGAAACATGTTTTTAATGTCGTTATTATTATACTTTTCAGAAAACCGTTTGATTTGAAACCTTTATATCTCTATTTATATGCGTGTTTTCAGTTAGGTTAGGTTAGATTTGGAATGGATATCTCAACTTCTCGAAGCGTTGAGATTTTTTTCCCATGTCGACTAATGACATACACTTCTGGATAATTCGCGCCTCGGGAATTCTCGAGCCAATAGTCTCCACATAACCATACGCATAAGACATTAATAATAACAGGCGATTGCCTTAACTTTCGAGGGAGTTGATTTAGCCCTGGCTACGTTACTGAAGAGAAAAGTTATAGTTTGGATGGTGTATACAACCAAAAAATTTCCTAAGTATTGGTAGCAATATTCATAAAATTTAAAATGTGGGTATTTTAAATTCTGCCACAATGGCAGAAGTCCTAACAGACAATTTTCGTAAACGCTTAAGCATTAATATAAATGAGCAAGCAGATAAAAATACCGTTAACAATTTTGCCAAACATTTCCAAGATGGTTGCAAAAGGCTTTGGCCAACTTTGCGACACTCTTGCGTTCTCGCCTTAACATTGACATGGTTACTGCTTCCCATTTGCGTACTATTACAAAAACACTACCCACGTGGATTAAGTTATTAAAATTTTCCATGATTTCTTTAGAATATTTTATACAGTATTGCAAGTCAAAAGATGGACACATCTATTTCAAGCGTAAAGTGGTTCTTGCGTATCGATGAACTTGTGTGGTAGCCGATAACCTTTCATACATATATGGGGAGCATGTTAGCCCTCGGGTTATTAAATTAAAGTAGTAAACAAGCATGCAATGGCGGATGCTAATGGTCATCTGCAACCAACTCCATAGGACTCCGTAGGACAAGGGATAAACGTAGGTTCTCTTGAGAACTAAGTCGCCTGGATTTAAATTACTTAGCATCCATACCTTTCCTATGAAACGCATGCTCTGCCACACTCTAATAAAGATGACGCCGGTACCTCCCTTAACGAACCGTACGGTTTTATATCTTTTAATCTTAGTTAATTAGTAGATTAGTAGAAGGCTAACGTAACCTAACCTAGGTTACGTTAGCCTATATAAATATACGAGGTAGTTAGGTATACCTACCTCGTATATTTAACCTTGTAATGTTCTACCAAATTATCTTTCGTTACAATAATGTAAATCGTTCTCAACCTAAACATTAATGTGAACCATTAAGTACTGACTACCGTCTGGACAATAATACAAAAACGAATAACAACTTAATATTCTTAAATTTTATCCTTAACAAAGGTTGAGGACTACTGGTTGCTTGGTATAATATTACCGTTTACAACTATTTACGCAAATTAAATATGCATTACATTGTAAAAATATGCAGTTTCAATAATTTATTTTAATGATTTCCGTAAATACGAAATAAATAGGTATGCGGCAATACTAAAATTAATGGTCACGTAGTTTAAAATAAAACAAGACGTAACTTCTAAAGGCTTATAATAGAGACACCATCGAATAATTCCGTATCGCATTAGTTGTTTCATTTATTATCTAATGAAATTTAATGATTCCCCACATATAAAAACATAACAACAATTAGAATAAATTAATAGTCGCACTCGGAAAACTTGTTATTATCAACTACTGGACGTATTATTATTAATTTAAATATTTATATCATTATATCAAAGGTTTAAAATTAAAAGGCTCTGACCAAATACCTATCAACATCTTTGACCACATTTTGATAACTACTATTAGAAGTTATATTTTCAGATGATAAGATATTACACAAAATATGTGACTATGAGAATAAAAGGGACCTATTGCGAAACTTGCACTTTTTGAAAATAACAAAATTGTGTTCGCATTTTGAGGTTTCTAAAAGAGAACGGTTATCACAGGAAGTTACATTTATTTTTGTATTTTTCTAGCACGAAATCATAATATTTGAATTCGCTAAGTAATATTATTAGCTGTAGTTTCAAGTATTTCACTAAATTTTGATTTCAGTTCCGGTCGCCCTCACTGTGAGATTTGTTTTTAGTTTAAAAAAGTAATAAAAATGTGGGTATTTACAAATTATGGGATTCTAACAACTGCTACTATCACTGTTACGTGCAATCTCCAAAAACACTCACTCGAAAAACAATTTATTTTTCTTCCCCGACGTATGCACTAAGGAGACGTTGAACCACATTTTCAAGCACTGCGTAGACCGGTCGGGGCGCCGCGGTAACGGGTTTTCATCTATTTGAAATATACAACAGTTACGTTGTACCCAAAGACGTGTTGCGACCAGGAGTGTTACTTTCACTATGCACTGCAACGGCTGAGCAGTTGTATAATCGCCGGAAGGTTTCGAAAACGCGTCCTGGCTAACGTCCTTAGAACCTTCCGGGCACTATAGCTGTAGGGTTACCATTCAGCAAGGCTACTCTTCAGTCCCAATGCAAAATTGTTGACCTGACCGAAACCTTCCGAAAATCACTTTATATGATTTAGGTTATAAATTCGAAAAACAATTAAAATCGTCGGGTGGTAGCAGTGAACGACCGGGGAGGTACCACCGTCACACCACCACACCAATTTCTAGCGTGAAGTTCGTGCAGTTCTTGCCTTTCGGTGGAAAGGTGTGGTTGCCGGTTGCGACCGTAGTCCTCGGAAGTAGCAACGCATCATTGATCGACTTCAGATATAACCCTTGTTTTATATGAAGTTGCTTGCAGATGTCCATATGCGGCAATAAGCACTTACTTTCAGGTTGACGGCATGCTCATTTGCTACTTTAATCTGGTAAAAAAGTTTAGATCCTAGTATAGCTGAAGCAATAGGTACAGGTGAAAACATACGTAAATACTTTAAATACTTCGTCGTCAGTTCAATTACTTGGACTAAAAAGTGCTTCACCAATGTTCCTATACGGGCCAGTGACCACCAAACAGTATATAATATTCTTTAATACCCATAGGTACCGTTACTCGTGTTGTGGCTATCTGTATTTGGTGAGTAATGTCGAAACGTTAATGTATTTTTTTTTTAATTTGTTTTTTGAAATACTAATAAAAACGAAGACTCCGAATTTTTGGTGAACCACTAATTTATAAGATTTGAGTAAACGGATTCACGGTGCAGTCTCCTAAAGTCACAAAACAACTCGTGAACAAGGATAACTGAGTTAAATTGACAAACGTGAGAATGTTACGAAAAAACATTTAAATTTCTTCACTGTCAATCAAAATATAATATATTCGCATATATATTTTTTGTTACAATTGCTTCGCACGTGTATTCGCTGGTTTTATCCACTGTAATTATAACGATAGATGAGTTTTGGTGCGATAAAAGAATCAGTGGTTAAGCAACATTTTTTGTTACAATTTAGGTTACATTAGTAAAGAACGAACATAGTATCAAAAAAACTTTTTTGTTTTGCAAATATTATGTTTGTTTCAAAGTGTTACGTCATTTGTCATTGAAAACTGGCTTAATACATTTTTATTATTCATACAGTGCGAGTATCAATACATATAATAAAAAAAACAGGTTGCACTCAGGGAGTGCCGGCTGACAACTTGAATATTAACGTTGTGCATTTTGATATTTGAATTGAATTGAATAATAAAAGATTATCAGTATATAAGTACTATCATTTATGTGAAAAAATTTAATATTTATTTATTGCGCTATCGTATACAATAATTACAAATTGTGTTATATTACGTTGTGACACAAACATACGCCGTCTTACGAATTTACGTTCAGGATCACGTGATCCTGACGCGAGTTTTCCTATTTTTACCCATCACAAACAATGCACAATGTCGCTAAAGAAATTTTCACTTGTGTTTGGAGATAACTTCGAATTAACTTGTCTACAATTTGTAAAATATCTTCTATATCTGATTATTTGTATGTTTGAAATCGCATCAGATTAGAACTACTAATTTTAGTTTAAACAATTAAAACGTTTTCTACGCTCATAGAAATTTAAACAATTAAATAAAGATTACATTAGTAATATATTCATAGTTCATATCTTTAGGTAAAATTTAGTCTTTATATCATTAAAAAGCCATCTGCTCTATCAAAAGTCATTACAAATTTAAGGTTGATATATTTTTAACTCAGGTAAAATCAATAAAAATTCTTATAACACATTTATACAATATATTTTCCTATAGTCTTGACATATTAGTTACAAAAGTATTAATACCATAATAGCTTTCAAATTTCAGTAAAAAAAAATATAATTATTTCATTTTTAAATAATAGGACTGTTTACAATTTTCGCAAGCATGGGCACCCTACAACGCTGTAATTATGGCCAATTATGATGCCTAAAGAATTGATTTTAATTGAATACAAAATACGTAGGTATTCTAGTTCTTACAAACACGTAATGTTGTTTTATTCCTTCGATTACTCTGACGTAAGAGTTAGTATGAGCTGTGTTAGAACTGAACATCTACAGTAAGAGTTATATAATTTTACTTTACCTATAGATTATTAGGATTACCTATATTTAGAACGTTATTATGGGCGTTACAACATTATAATCACTCGTGTGACGTAATAACCACAATAGTCAGCTGCAATAAATCATCCAGATTTGATTCCCGAGTAAATTTTTTTAAAGAAATAACGAAAGAGAATTCAACACACCTGATAGTAATTGGTTGGACAAACAGATGGACATATTGTGATACGACTTTAGGTAGATTCGGATTCCTATCCAAGGTTGGTTAAAGATATGTTACACATGTGTTCTTTATTGTTCACAAGTGGTTTGGTATTAATATTAGAATCTTGTTTTAATTCTCGCATATTCTATAATACGAGCAGTGACCATTTACCATCAAGGGACGGATCACTTAATGGTCAGTGGCCACTGCTACCCTATATCTGTAATTAAATCCAGATAAGATCAGTTAAGTTGATAAGAGATTAGCTGAGGTTAGCCACAGATGCGTTGCTAACGTTGAGGACAAAGTAGGAACATCTCGGCTAAGTACTCGTATACCTACTTTATCACACCTCTTAAACCAGAACACAGCAGTCCGCTGTTATAAGGTAGAAATAGGTGTGGCGGTGGTACTCCCTAAATCGAACAAAGTTCTACCTACCACTGTTAGGATTACAACGGCATGACCATTTTATTTCCTGTCACATATCTTCTCAGACTACACGCAGATTACAATAAATAAAAAAAAATTAAAAACATTAAACACAATACAAAAACAATAGATGTGTGCCTATAGCTAGGCACCACGGTTTCACCATAACATAAAAACAAACGAAACAACGTGATATTATAAGTATGGCCTTCCTCAGTAAATAGATTATTCAACACAAATATATGTTTTGTTTTCGAGCCAATACTTCCTGAAATTTGCGTTCAACCAAAGAAACAAATTTTCAGACTTATAATAATAGTATAGTATATTTATACTACTTATATCTATTACAAAATGCTTTCTTAAGAGATGTCTACATAATAATGTCTATTTTCCAAATATGAACCTAGTTTAGTTTAGGCTCTGCAATGTTCTGTGAGATTATGGTTTGACGACCCGCGTGGCGGAGCAGTCACCATAATGGTCTGACACGCAGTGGGTTCGATCCCCGGCCAGATCGACATCTGAATGATGAATTTAGATTTCTGTTCTAGGTCTGAGTGTTTGTGTATTCGCCGCAACAAAAATATTATACATTTTTAGTAATCTATTTTAAACAAAAGATTACCTCAAGGATGTCATAAAGCCAGGTTATAAATAAATTATAAACTGGTTACAGTGGTACGCGTGTATAACAGAAAAACGGATACCTATCAATATAAAGCAGGTAAATACAATTAATGTGGGTGTCTATTTTAGAAACAATCAATTCTTAAGTACGCGATTAAGAATATATATCAAACTCATCATAATAAGTTTTTACAATGGAATATTAATTAATTCCATACTAAGGTATAAGCTTTTTTTTATTACAGCATCTCTAATCGAAAGTATTTGGAACCATGGCTGAAGAAAATTGAAACAGCTGTTTAAATAAATTTATTTTCTTAAAAAAATCTTGCATATTGAGGGATTGTCATATGGATTTCAACAAATTATATAAAAATTATATCATAGTTTCAATTCTTTTGTATTTAAATCATGATTAGGTATTAGACAAGTTGTCCCTGTAGTCCCGGGACCAGAATAGGGCTACGGTATCCCCTGTCTGTCGTAAGAGGCGACTAAAAGGGGGCTTTCGGGTTACGGGTGGCAAGAGAGGGTCGAACCATCCAGTCATGCGACCCCGGACAGGACAGTAACATCTGAAAGCACGATGAGCGTAAATTGCTCACCGAGAAGAGCCCAAAAGGGGCATCGCGCTCAGAGGACTCCGGTTGTACTCTGTTGGAGATCCCAGAGTCCTCCACGCAGCGCTGAGGACGGCCACCGGGGGGGTTTTAGTGCGGTAAAAATCCCACATAACCCGGAGTCGCTCCCACGGCGTCGGGTACCTTTTGAAGGTTTCCCCCTCGTAACAAAAAAAACTTAAGAAATACGTAGTTAAGTACTTGAGGCACGAAAGCGTTACAACGAAACAAACTCACATTCGTATTAATAATATAAGTTAGATTAGTCATACGCTGATAACGACAGATTGGTTGATTTAATACATTTTCAAGTATCTACGTTATAAATTTATCTCTAGTATGTATAAATTTATCATGTTCTCGAATTACTTAATGTTTACTATTAATGCAAATGACAACTAAATTCTAATAACAAATTATTTTCAATACATTAAATACTTCACGAATGCATTATTTATTCATAAACAAAGTTTTCTTGGGTTCCGTACCAAGTCTATCCTTCTATCTCTTGAATTGTATGTAATAGATAGACGCTTTAAATTACAATGCATTTAAGACCTCCATACATCATATCCATCCATCTTAATTCCATAATAGTATCAATCTCTCTGTTTATCATCTTAAATTCAGCTATAGTTGCAATTAAAAACGCCATTAAAACTCCGTTTTATACGGTTGGTCCGTTTCCCGCCAGAATTGCTCTTTTTCAACTACGAATATGGCCGGCGAAATATAT
>DWLI01005375.1:0-10136 GCA_018249915.1 Cecropterus dorantes dorantes
GGATATCTAAAGCAACTAAGCAACTTCATATAGAACAAAGGTTCTATCTGAAGTCGATCATAGATGAGTTGCTACTCCCGAGGACTCTGGTGGTCGCCTCATATATAAGTGAGTCGGCAACCACACCCACACGTTAGAAATAGGTGTGGCGATGGTACCTTCCCGGTCGCACTATACACGTTCTACCTCCTATTAAAAAGTAGCATCATAATAAAGATTAATAAAGTAGCATAGTGTAATAAAGAACATGTTAACGAGGTCTGGCTTTTTAATTTTCATATTGCAGATCTTGAACGTAAAAACGGTTTAGTAAAGGATTATCTACGAGGGAAGTTGTTTTGTTTAAACGAGCGCTTATCGACTAATAGTGGGTTTAATGAAGCGTCGGTCTCACCTTTCATCTTCAGGCACCGCGTGGAGTTCCGACCTCTCCCGCCAGTCCTTGGTAGCATTTTGATTGGATTTTTCCTTATTTTTTTTCACCATCATGAACCCTCAAGCCGTTTATTAAATTGCCGTGGAAATTGACATATCACATAATTAACCAGCAAAAATTAAGATCAAACCTTACTCAATATAAGTTGATTTTATATCACAGCAAGATCTAACTGAACTAATGTGTCTAACTGTAGTAAACGTCAATCACTAAGTCAGTGTGAAGCGTCGGTACGTGTGTGTAAGGAATTAGTAATTGATAATTTGTACTAAGGCTGCGGAAATAAGGATGAACGTGTCAAAATTATTGCCGATATGTTGAAACATTTTAATGTAGCCTTTTTAAAAATCAAGAGAATAAATCTATACATAAAAAGATAACCTAAAAAGATAAATAGTAGATAGATACAAAACTGGTCAAGTGCAAGGAATCGCGCATAAAGGGTTACGTACCATTATCTATAAAATAAATGAAAAAAGAATGTTGTTTGAAGCTTGGGCGCTTGGAAATATTGGATTGAAAATATTTATTTTATTCTGTTTTTAGTATTTGTTGTATAGCGGCTACATCATCTGTGAAGCTTTCAATTGTGGAATGTGGAATTTAATGTAAACACGAATCTCTCAGTTGGAGGTACATATTTACCTAGTTCTTCCTACCTTTAAGCCTTGTTTGCTTTGTTGGTTGGTTGAGCTAAATAGGAAAAAGGGGATGAAAGAGTGATTATTTTATCCCGACAATATGGGTATCAAATGAAGGTTAATAAAATTATCATTACAAAAATACATTAAGACTATTACAATTGACTAAAATTCATAAAACCCATTGAAGGCGATAAATCGTTATTAAGCAGTCGGGTTTTTCTTAAAAAAAAAAAAAAACAAATTTACTTGTCATGTATTGTATATGTTTAAGTATTGGCCAGCGGTGTTCAAAGGTGTTCTTGTAGATAATTAGCGTCGTCGGTGTCACTTGCAGCGCTCTTAACGAGGTACGTGCGCCCCACCGGCCGCTTCTCGTTTTAGCACCGCGCGATTAATTAGCCGTCTGCCTTTAAGCGATCTGACTTGCCTGGTCTTTAGCTCTTATTTAGATCTTGCTTTTAAATTACGTGTATTTGTACGACATTATGTATTTTTAATGGATTAATTATTGTTTTTTTTGAAGGGCCGTTTATCATAATTTTATACCACAGGAAATTTTGTTTGTTTTTTGTCAGTTTTAAATTTAATAGTTAGCAGTGTATAACAGTAATTCTGCGTGTACCCATATGTCTTTAAAGTAACCAATAGGTGTTGTTTTGCATGTTTCATTTATTGATATTTGACTTTAAAAATCGTTGCTTTGTATGAAAATTAACATAACACAAAAACGCTAATTTTAGAGTATCCAGGTAAAAAATTAACAATACTTGTTGTTTTTATCTTTTTTTATTAGACTAAAGTAGCATGCATGTATCATGTAGTCCACCTGATGGTAAGTGGTTACTACAGCACATGGACATCTGTATTCTGTAAGCAACTTCATATAGAACGGGGGCTCTATCTGAAGTCGATCACAGGTGCGTTGCTACTACCGAGGACTAAGATGGTCGCCTCGTATAGAAGAGCCGGCAATCACACCCTTCTACCGAAACCTAAAAATTGCTTCGCGCCGGAAATAGGTGTGACGGTGGCACTTCCCCGGTCGAATTATACTTGTTCTACCATTATCTTTTTAATTACGTAGCACTAAGTTTTCAATTGGAAAATAATATAATAAGGATACAATGTCTATCTCTAAATTAAAATTGATGAAATATGATTTTTGCGATTATTTATGCAAAGTAGTTATATGTGTTTGAGCAGTGGTAGTCAAATGGTTGAAACTAGGCCTGTCAATCGAGGCACTCATCCCAGATTTTTCTAAAATGATGTGCGTATTAGAAGTTAAATATCAAACATCGTGAGGAAACCTATAACCTAAGAGTTCGTTAAGGTGTGTGGAGTCTACCAATTTGCACTTGCCCAGCGCGGTGGACTACGGCCTGAAAGTCTCGATCGGAGAGAAGTTCCGTGCCCAGCGGTGGGACAATAATGGGTTGACGGTAGTGATATGTGTGTAATGAACAGTCCGGGTGTCTCCAATTGAGACCTGGATGTCAGCTGCCCTCCTAGAGATTTATAATGGCTTACATATTGGATCTTTACCATTTGGCATCGCGAAAGGGAGCATCCGCTTTGTTCAAGAAATGCAAAAACCACTTCATGTATGTCCCAAAAAGCGCAAGAATACCTACTAACTTCCGAGCCTACGAACTTCACTAATCATCGCAGAGCTACTATGTACTATTACGTAAAACATATTCACAATCTACACAATATGTAACTTATTTTTAAAAGAGCTAAATGTTTTCACTGTTTCGCCATTTTTGTTATACTTAAACCTAATAAGGCAAATTGGCTAACTGATGAAAATATTTTATTGTCGTCTATTGACTTTTGTAACATCAGGGGAGTCGCCAATGCATCGCCGGCTTTGAAGGAGAGCGCTTCACACCTTTTTTGAAGAGCCCCATGTCATAGCGCTCTGGGAATACCTCAAGAGGAAGTTCATTCCACATCTTGCGCGTCCGTAATATGAGCATGGCATAAATGAGCGCGTAAACCGAATCGTGGAGGACAACACCAGTCCAGTTGGAAAGTCCTTATCCTTTCGGCGAGTGGTGCGGTGGAGAAAAGGTGACGTACCAGGTCAAAAGTTATTTGTGTAATAATTTGTGTGTACGATGTCTAGTAACAGCTAGCCGCCCATCACCGATATTATTGATTACATACTTACCGACTGTGTCTAATCTTTCGGTCTAATGCTGTGCTGTACTGCCTTTGAGGGTGGTAGTGGTGTTGACCATGTTCGTAGTATATATGCGGTCTGGATTCCCTCACCTCCCCTTTTTTAATAGGGCTAAAAGTCACCCCTAAATATTAATTATACGAGTAGGTTATAATCATGACACTTATTATATTATGGTTTTGCTTATAGTTATACATAGTTGAGGGCTTTTTTTCATTTCATAAAACATATTATTTTAATTTGATATTACTAGGATAGTAATGAAGCATTGAATTTTAAATTCGTATAGAATGCGAGTAGAGCATATGCTTACTTATACTATTATTTTTTTTATTTTCTTATCTAATTAGATAAAAATAAAAATAGCTTTGAATAAGTAATCCTTTTAATTTTAATTTACATCAGAAAGAAGCGATGTAACATTTTTTTCTCAAACTTTTAATCGTTAAGAGACAAATTAAAGAAAAAACATACCATTCTCTTTCTTCTTTAACTTGTTCCATATTTAAAATCATGCATACCGTGTTAAAGAAATATTTGAAAACTTTTCAATTAAAGTATCTTGAATAAACTTTAACTTGATTCCGCGTAAAAGTAATTCTTATCACAGTGCGTGAATTAACGTAGGTCGTAGCGTTTATTGTGTTCAGAATAGTACAGAAATTGTGTTCAGGCGAGTGTTTATGAGTTTATCTCCAGTATCTTAGACCATGTGTCCGCATTATCTTAAACATTATCCCAACGTCAGGAATATTCAGATAATATGTAACATTATAATACCGCAGCTTACTGACGTTACGCCTGTAAGTGACCATTCACACGTACCAAATCTATACCCTAGTTACAATAAAAGTCCGGTGAAAATTTGCATGAAAAAACGTAGCATTATCAACAGACTGACCACATTTTGTTGTACAAATTACATGTGGTATAGTTCGACCTAGGAGGTACCACAGCCATATCTATGTTCTATGTGAAGTTGCTTTCAATTGTCCATTTTTCAAGGCGGCAGTTGCCACTGATACACAGTCTCATAAAAAAATCATACATGATTTGGCCACTTTTTAAAGACCTGTTACACAAGCGATTTCTGGACGTAAACGATGTCGTAACTACACTGTCACAACATCACGAAAAAACAACTGAGCCACAAGTATTAAATAACAATTTATGAGGAAATCGTTATTTGATACTAATGACGCAGATTAATAAAAGTTTGCAAGTTGTTTATTAAAGGGCATACCAAATATAGAATCTGACGAATGCTTTGTTATAAGCAAACAAGCTTTACTTAAGAAAAGATTTAGTGATGATCAGGAAGTGCGGTTGTACTGTAGTGTACTGTATTGGGATTTTTTACCCTAGACTTACATACTACGGGCGTGTCAGCGGTGTGGGAAGGGTTAGGGGATATGCACTAAGGATAATATCTCTACCTTAATATTACTTCATAATATTGCAATATTAATTAAAATACTATAATGTAAAGAGACGCTAATGTTTAGTGGGTGGTGCGGGCTACTTCGGCCATTTTCCTGCGAATAGTCACGCAAGTCTACCTAGATAAATAAATAAATAAAAATAAATAAATAGATACAGTGGTATCGTCGCTTTATCGTCAAGATACTGCAATTCTTGCGATCACAGTTTCGCATATCGCAAACATATCGCGTATATATTAAATCAAGGTCTGTGCGGAAAAATCGCAAGTGTGTTAGCTGCCTAACAAACCGTTATAAGGTATTTTTCCTTTGCAACATTGACGTGAAAAATTCTACACAAATAGACGATGAGAAAATTAAATCGTGACTTACGTAACTCCTTATACTAATTTGTGTGTGTAAGTCATATTGTCTATTGATGACTATTCTCTGTAAATATTCTATGTTTCCAACTCCTAAATAGTTCTTAAGAGATTTTTAATACACAAATATGCAGTCCGCCTGGCTGTAAGTGGGTACTGCCGACTATGGTCTTCTATAAACAATCACAGATAAGATTTAAATCTTATTTGTGTTTGGCCACAGGTTAGTTCTTCCCTAAGGACTAAGTGGGAATAATATATAATAAAGTCTTGAAAAATTATGTCTTCCATTACCAAACTATTCAAATTATGACAAAACAGTGCTAAAGATTTAACGCATTATCTTAGATTTCGCCAAGGTTTTATACCAAGTTATACTAAATGTAATGTGTCAAAACATACATAATTACATGCATTGTAATAGTACTTAGATATTATGTATTAGATTTATTTCACATTAATCTAGGAACCTCTGATAGATTGGATTAGTATTAAAAATTAGATTTAGTTGAGTAAGCTGCATTTAAAAGTAGCGTAGTGGCGTTATTTGACTTATCTATACATTTGACATATGACAATAATGTTGTATATATTAATGACAATATGAATAAATGTTTTATTTAATTTAATATATTTGTAATTTGTGTATTATATATAAATATTATCTTTCTGCATTAACGTAAATCTACTAATTCCCATACTATGAGTATTCGTAAAACATAGATATTAATATATGGATATAAGTTTTCGAGGAATATTAGTTATAATAATTAATGATCTTGTACCTATTCTGGCGGATCCAGGATTTGAGTTGGAGAAGGACGACGACAGTAAGGATGTTCTCAATAACATTTAGGATTGGGGTAATTTTTGAAAAAAAAAAATAATTACCGCTACGTACGTACCCCTGTTTAATTAAAAAACAACGAAGATCCCCTTTTTATATATATTTGTATGTAGAGTACAATAATAGACAATTAAAGTAATATTTATAGTCGGTAATATATATTATGTAGTTTATTAATAAGATATTCAGGAGCAAGATATTGTGCAAGGAGCAACTCTACTTCTAATTGTCAATGTGCGCTAATTATGTAAGTAGCCGATATTTCGTAAATTTTCACGCGTACCCCACTTTGAGAAACCCTGACTTAAATAATTGCATTTAGGTCAGGGTATTTAACATTGCTTGTCACTTGCCATTTCACTAACTTATTTCTATAATAGCACCATAAATTCAATGGTGTAGTCATGTTTGTCGTATTTTTATGACTTAATTATGCTTATAATCAATCTTTATAAAATATTGATAGTTTAACATATCTCACAAGTATAATAAAAATGCTCGATTAGTGCCTACGTATTAACAGAACATTTTTTGATTATATGATTGATGTTTAGGAAGGCTAAATCCGTTGGTGGCGAGAAAATATTAACCATTAAATGTAAAGAACTAAAAATAATTTACTCAGTTTAATACATTTAAAACAGTACAAATAGTCAAAGATAGAAATCATAAATATTTTCTATTACATTATATAAATACTTATCATTTTATATTTTCATGTTGAAAAAGCTTTCTATACTTTCTACACTCATAGTCCCATACTAGGGTTTTCTGTCGTGGGTATTATGGATACACAAAGACAAATACACAAACACCCAGACCCAGAACAGAATCACTAAACTCATTATTCACATGTCTGTCTGGCCGGGGATCGAACCCGGAACCGGTTGCGTGTCAGATCGGTATGATGACCGCTCCGTCACGCGTCAAGCTACACATTAATATATAACGGCTTGGCTTTGAAGCTGTTCTTCCAGATCTCGAAGAGGCAGATGGAAGAGTGGAACCTGTAGAAGATGGCGAGAGGCATGGACACGTGTGTGATGATCGTCCAAGCCCAAGGTCCGTAGAAGATTAGATGGGCGGGTCGGAATTCAGCCCGATTCTGAAAAGAAAAGTTATAATAAAGAAATAGCAAACGAGCTTTGAATCCTTTGAGTTACAAAAGACCTAAACATACTATAAATAATCAATACCAGATACAATTGGAATATTGCCTGAGTTTTGTCACTGATACGTTTCTAAACTTGAGAATTAAACACACATAAATAAAATTTTTATTGTGTGTACGATTTTCTCGTTTATGTGCGTCAGTTTTTTTCTTTCCTTCAACCCTAGACACAGCATTGTTGAACACTGCTTTTATAAAACTGCTATGCGGATTCGATCGCGAAGAAATTAATTATAATATACTTAGGTATTGAACTGCATATACTTTTTATCGTGTCTAATTTCTTTCTTCATCGTAAAATCCGCATTTGATTTTATTAATTAATACGTATGTATTATTATTAATAATCGAAATTAAAATAAATAATTATAATAACAATAATGTTATTATAATTATTTATTTGAATTTGGAGTAAGTAAAGGCATCGATTTAGAATATTGCTATATTTTGTGAATGAGAGGAAATCGTAGCGATTTGCTAAATGCCAATCAAACAACAGTTGTTATCAAACTGTTCGAAATGACATCGTGTCATTGGCAGAACAATAGAAAGTGAGATATGAAGCCTGATTACGTGTGTTTCAAACTCAGATTGTCATTAGTTTGTCCATTGGGTAGATGAAATTATAGGTATCAGTTGTTATCTAAATGATGTTAGGTGAAGAATTTTTAAATAAAAAAGATGTAAAAATAAATTCAACACGTATATTCAAAAGCCTTTACACATAAACGAGACCATCAAAGGATATTGTTTTCTGCTCAGTCGAATTGATGAATTTCATAAGCATTAATTGTTGTTGAAAATCACAACAAAATTAATTGTTAGGAATCGCAACATATCTAACTCAAGGTATTTCTAGGATAACGCAAAAAAAAATGAGTATTTTTATAAGAAACTTAAACATACTTCAAATTGAATTTATTCTTTAAACATATTGTTTTATTAGTTAAAATAATTAAAAAGTAGATCATACAAGGCGCTTATATGCTCGTGTCTGTAAGTAGCTCAACTTCGACTTACTAATAAATTAGTTTTAATTAGGCGTGGTTTACTCGTATATGTTGTTACTCCTGAGATCTAATAGAAGACTATACAAGTCTGTTATTATATTAAGGCTTTAAACAATTATTAAGCAATACAAAAGGGTTACCTTTTCAAGGGTATTTATAGTCCACATAGCCATGTTGGCCACCAGGAGGAACGTGACCAACTGTCGACCAGGCTTGTTCCTTCGCTGCTCCGAAGTATTACTTCGCCTCCACCACGCGTCAATTATAAATAATGTCTGAAGAATTGTCTGTGATATAACAAAAATAAATAACTTATCGATATAATATCAGATTTCTAGCTAACACATGTACATTTTAATACAGTTCTGTGTAGCTTCTACTAAGTGTAACACAAAAAGTTATTAATTAATTGGTTAGGAGTTTATATTTAAAAAAATATACATGACGAATAGATAACCTCTTTCCTTTGGGAAGTCGGTTAAAAATTTGGTTTAACTTTAACTCGACTCTATTTACTCTCTACTAAGAGTAAGTCTAAATTACTTAGAAATGCATGTTACATTACTTGTATGTTTCAATAGAGCGTCAAAATACTTCGTTCTGAGAAATTACGACGGTTCGTTCCTTAGAATCTCTTAGTAAAGTTATCACTGTTATCATCTGTTAACTAAACCCCACAAGTTAAGTAAATCCCACAGAACTTCATCAATAAATTGTTACGTTAGTTAATGGAAAATGTTAGGAATTGGATATTTACCAATCGGACATTTTGCGTGTTGGAATTTAGAGAAATGGACATCTTGCTCTGGCGATTAGACCTATTGCGCATATTCGACATTTTGCGAATTGGACATACTCTTTTTCGACGTAAATAATTATCACTTACCTGAATCAAAGAGAAGAATTCTGAGAAGAATGCGACGAGATCAGTGCTCTTATTATTTTTCACGTTATGATGACACCCGATCAAACTGAACATGCAGTATACGAACATTCCCAACTGCGCAAGGATGAGAAGTGAAGTATCAAGACCCAAGACAGCTAAAACATATAACATTATTATTTACTGCCACACAACAGAGACTAACAATGATAAAGCGGTCTATACAACTCCTGATCTATAACCTCCAAAACATAGGCAAATTGATTATTTAGTTCATTGTCAAAGCAAACGGTATGATCTTTATTATTATACGGAAGTAGCAAACGAGCATTCAGTCATCAGTCACCAGCAAGTGGTAACTGCTGCCCATGGACACCTGTAATCAATCCCAGATAAGATCAGTCTTATTTGAGGTTGCCTGAAGTCTAAGTTAGAAATATAAATATATGAATAATAGGATAAATACGTCTCCCTTATCGTACTTTTCAGACCAGTGCACAGCAGTGTTTAACGATGTTGCTATTAGGTAGAAATAGGTGTGGTGGTGGTGCTTCCGGAGTCATAGCACAGAGGGTTCTACTACTTTCTCGTACCTTTCAGACCAGTGCACAGCAGAGTTTAACAATGCTGCTATTAGGCAGACATAGGTGTGGCTGGTGATTCCGGAGTCTAACCACAGAGGGTTCTACTACCTTTATTCTACAGCATAAATAATATTAAGTTAATTTAAAAAGAGAATTCATGTCACCTTGAGTTTTTCTTTTGTATTCCAATTTTCTCATTTGAATAAACGCAGTAACTGAAGCTAAAATAGTAAGTATGTAGAGCACTAACTCGCATATATTCACTTGAAATATCGCATCCTGAAAATATAAAATATTTGTAAGGTTATGATTATTACAAGTATGAAATTAAAAAAAGTAATAAATATTCTCAATCCAAATAATATTAAAAATTCCATACCTCACATTCGAATGAGTATTAATAAGACAGTAAATAATTTTCAACATCAAAGAATTGAAAATTTATCATGAAACCATTTATATTAACATACGCGTATACAGTTATTTTAATAGTTAATTATTATATTGTATTTCCAAGAAAAAAAATTATATTTTTAATATATAAGAATGCTATGAAACAATAAAAACAA
>DWLI01005376.1:0-10135 GCA_018249915.1 Cecropterus dorantes dorantes
TCTAAGATGTGCATGTGGTCCGTTATCAGCGCGCTCGTACATACGGCGCGCCAACCGGGCCACAAACACATCCAAGGTTTCAACCTTGAGGTCCCGTCCCAACACGTCGTTCCGAACGTAGCGTCCCGCCCCTGTGATTACTCTGAGTGACAGGTTCTGCTGCGCGCGGAGACGCTTTCTGTTGGACTCTGACACCAACGCGTACCATGCTGGCGCCGCGTATGTCAACCGGGATCGGATGTACAACTTATACACCTTTAGTTTGGTTCGGAGCGGCAGATGAGATGCAAGCACCGGACGGAGCATCGCCCGCGCGGCACGGGCCTGGCGGATCGCATGATCCACCTGTGGCCCCATGTGCAACGAGCGATCAATGTTGCATCCCAAGTACCTAACCGTGGGCTGCCAAGCTACCTCTCGATCACGGAGGCGCAGCGGCGGCGGCATGTGTAGGCGTCTGCGGCCGAAAAGTGTCGCGACCGTCTTACCGACATTGACGGCCATACGCCACTTATCCAGCCACTCCGGCAGCAGGTCCAACAGGCTCACGCACACCTTCTAAGTTAAAACAGTGTAATATAGACACTATTACTGTAAGGCAAACATAGATAGGTAGATCTTGCAATATAAAAGTTAAGACGGCGATCGACGATCCATTTATGTGCATATCCTTGTGCCTCACGTCGTCGTGTGAGCGCCACTTAAAGTCGCAGCTTTCGCATTATTAATGAGGGAGCCTTAGAGAAAATTAAATATAGCATTAGGCCCGGAAGCCCGGGATTGTGGGGGGAGGGGAAGAAAAGAGTGGGGGTAACCCTTCCGCGCCACGCGACAATACGGGTGCATAATTACGCATTTGTAAATTTTAAATGTCCCACCCACCTCATACAGCCTTTTGTATGGCGTGATTCGCGCTTTTACCGAGCCTTTAAACGGTTTCAAATGAATTCGTATGATGATGACGCGAGCACGATTAACTCTAAATGCGACGAGCAATTTTCACGACCGTACGCATGTTAATAAATGCCGTCGGATTGCCTATAGACGTTGCATTTCGACGTTTACTGTTTATCATTATTTTAAATGAGGTAGCAAATTATGATAATACTTCGATGATGCAATACTTCCTTTTAAACGGAAACCTACCTTGGTTTATAATTAATTTTTAATATATTTTTAATATATTTCGTTTAAATATATTTTTAAGTAGTTGTTCCCTGCGGTTTGTTGTCCCGTTAGCTAGTTTTTTTTAAAGTAGATGGATTTTAGTGAAATAAGTATTTTCGCAGATACGGAGTATTAATATATTTTCAATCATTTGAATTAAGTCACTAGTTATGGTTTGGTGC
Organism: Cecropterus dorantes dorantes; assembly: GCA_018249915.1. Taxonomy (NCBI): domain Eukaryota; kingdom Metazoa; phylum Arthropoda; class Insecta; order Lepidoptera; family Hesperiidae; genus Cecropterus; species Cecropterus dorantes. Next base: position 1,350 of record DWLI01005376.1, read on the forward strand.
GATTTCAAACAAACAAGCAAAAATGCAAAATATAGAAACTGCTTTTATTGTTTATTGTGCTATGTACAGACTCTATTCTTTTCTTTAATTATAAAAACATATATATTTATAATTATTTCCAGATCATATGTTCATGCTTGTAAAATGAATGAATTAATATTGTTTTTGCAGTAACATAATAATTGTAATTACAAACTTCTTAATGTAACTGGACTCTACAAAATTAGGGACCCAAGCAATCAACTGTACAATTTGTATCTTTGCTTTCCCAAAATCGGTGTTTATTTACGAAATATGTCACAAGCTAACCTTCCAGTTACCCTAACAGCGAAAGGTTAATTAAGCTAAACAAAAAGGGGTTAAACAAAATCAATAGCGGCAAATTCATTAAGTGCTAAGCAGATTGAAATCCAACATGGCGCGCAAGATGGCGTCGGGTTAAGGCGCGTTGACAAAGCGGGGTCGTTAGTTCGCGAGGCCTCTTATTAACCTTATGATGTATGAGGGCATCCGTCTTGCTAGCTCGCGTTACCAAAGCTATAAGTACCGCTGTGTTGCGCAACCTAAACCTTGTTTCGGCATCACTAAAATAGTGGCTTTTTGCAGGATTTTCTGTGGGTTAAAGTAAATTTACACCCCTACAGATGTAGAATTAAACTTAGGGGAATTTTAATACTACGTACAACTGAAGTGAGTATAGTTTTGTAAAATTGAATTTTAATAATCAATTGATCCATAGTAATATACATAAGTTAATACCCTAAAATAGTAGAACTTTGATACAGAAAGCATCCTGATCCTTTGTAGAGATTATATATAACCTTTCAAATAAATTTCTTATTTTTTAAAGTTTTCTTTAATAACATGGGTAAATAAACACTTAAAAATAAGAACTTTTACCATTTATTAAAGGAAGGCGAAGCATTTTTGTTGCATGTAGGTTGTCCTTAAAATGTCCCAAAATATGTGGAATACTTTACAAACGTTACTGGGATGACATCTCGCTCATTCAACTCACGCAAAATTTTCTAAACTATTCACATTAATGCGGGGGCAACAATTTTAAACCTCGTTGAATCGTATCACATGTGACAAGCGGAGCGGAAACTCGCGAGAATTAATTTGAGTTGTTAGTTTCTTCCGGAAATGGGAATATTTAGTATATGCGCCTTTAATTAAATACACGTAGGTACCTGTAATGTTATGTAGGTATTTTGTTTCTTTTAAATATTGTTCACCTAACAATTATGATGGAAATAGACATTTTTGGAGTAAACATCTTTTATACGTTTTGTTATTTGGAACTCGATGAAACGAAAATGTGTCACGATAAACAGGCACATACTCGTAAATGTATAGAATTATGTCAAAGAGAGAATGAGATAGAATGCATTATACCGTGTTTTATAATTTCGGTCTATTATTTCTTGTTTTATTGTATTATTTTTATCTATTTTATTATATTTTCAGAAGTTTCATTTCTACCGTGTGAGTTGATCCCACACTTTTTTGACGCTAAAAATAATTATATGCTGATCAAGAGATTTATTTCCATAGAAGAAAACCGAAATTCAATAAATATACTTTTTGGATGTAAATGTCTTACATCAAAAATCCATATTTGTCCGTGACGTAATTCATATTTTTTATGGATACTTCTTGTTATTCAATATTTAAAGAAATGGTTTACATATATATTAAAAGGAAAATATATTTTTAAAGGTAGAACTATGTCATTAAATTACCCATTTTGTCATCTGCGTTTGAATTTATTTTCCCCGATATAATAAACTATTTGGTTTTGATAATGTCGATGTTGCACATGTCTGTTTATCTTGTGGTTTTACAAATTCGCAAACGTCCCACACGTTTGTGAATATTCCATCGCGGATGCGTGGTCATTTATCATAAATTTAGAAATCATTGCTTATCAGAAGGTCTAAATTTATCATTAAGATTAAGTAATGTTGAAAACTATTATTTAAGTTAGACTCAAGAAACGAGCATTCAACTTATGTTCTGAAGAACAACACTCAAAAAATGTAAAATAATTACTGAAAAGCTCTTTCAACCCTTTCCCTAATCGCCGCGAAGGGTCTTAGACGATCGTTAAAAAATCCACCCTAATCCCGGACATCGGAATCACACTAAAACGCAAATACTTTTATCCCGGCAATCCCGGTTATTCCAGACGTCTTCGCGGATTAGCGCTGTAGCGGTAGGAGGAAAAATGCAAGACGCAATCTAGCAAATGGCATTAAAATGTTTGGGTTCAACCCTCTCGCGGCGCGGCGCGATTTCTCAAAGTCCGGGAAGAAAAAACCCCTTCGAACCAATGTAGCGGACTGGCACGTCTTCGAAGTCCAATTCGTACTACAATACTACAATGGGGTAGTTTTGATACTTTTAAAAGTGTAGAAGAGAGATCTTAATAAAATTACATACTAGGTTCTCTTTTATTTTAGGCATTAACTATTTGTGTAAACCAATTATTTTTTACCAATATGTTACAATTAGTTAAGGCAATAATTTGGCATGGATTCAAAGCCATAAATAAAAGGAAGGGAATAAATGTTAATTAAAATAGATTCCGTAATTGTTATGGTTGGTTACTGAATCACGTGAGTATATTATTTATGCTCGTTTATAAAAGTATTCGCAATACACCAATGTAATAGACCAAACAAAAACTCATTCATAGCAAGTTATATAAATGAGTTAGTCTATATAAAATGGAATAAACAATAGTTTATTACATTATTTTTGCGTTTACTAGTTTTTACGTTCTTAAACTATCTAGATCTATTATTCCCAGTATTTCACGATTACACATTGCGCACACAATACAGAGAATTCCAACATTTTTAACGAATGCAAATCGTCTGGAGTTGCCCTTTCTCTTGCATCTTTGAACGGGGAATGCAAAATGAAACAATGGGTCTTCATTTTTTATATTGTGTGTCCATTATTTATTATATGTCTATACATTTACATAATGTAAGATCCTTACGGAAACTACTGGTTTAAGGCTTCTTTTGTAAAAATTAATAAACTTATGGAAAGAGGGAAACGGAAAATTTAAATTTAATTTAAGCAGCATAAAAACATATAGATTGATCTACATAAAACTTATCTAGTCAGTTTGTATGTAGGACAAACTGTCTAAATCAGGTTCAATCAATTTCTAAGCATTTAACTATTAAATTTTGGTTTAAATTAAGATTTTTTTTTACCTTCTTTGTGTAAGGTACATTTATGAGCTAGATATAAAAGTATTCACTGTTTTAGATATAAGCAGGACTTACTTTTGTTTCATAGTGCAAATTAGACATTAATTAATTGTATTAAAATCGAGATGATGGTCTATTAAACTAAATCGTTTAGAGATAATAAAGTGTTTGTAAGCCATTCGGCTCAGATTCAATATCTTAACCCGTTATCGTAAAAGCCTCGAGGTGAGATTAGGGCGTAATCCTAAAAAGCAGCTCTTGTCTAATTGCACCGAACTCATGAAACACTATAAAGGCTAAGCGGTCGGATTCAAAATAATGTGTTTTACATTTTCGTAGCGACGGTATCTGCGACATAAAACGGCCTGTAATTTATTCTATTGCTGAAAGGGTTGGGTTGGCTCGGGGTGGGAATTACCCAAGGTGGGTGCTAAAGGGTTAAGCCGAATATACGGGGTCGCGGCGCCGGCAAACTTCGTTAATTTATGCGCTTAAAAATGTCAACTGGAAATTATGACGCCGAAACACATTTCCTATTTCATAAATGTATTTGTAATAATACTGTATCGCTTCTCTTTTATTTATTTTGTTTTGTTTTTTATTCATGTCGTTACCTATAAGTAACGAAATAACTGAAGTTACATAACAAGTACTTATGACAATCACCTTAGGATAGTTATGTAACTAAACACTGACTTTATTAATAGTTATTATTTTCATTAGATTTTATTTACTTATATTATAAACACCATAGTTATTGCGTAATGGAGTAATAAACACCATGTGTGTTTGTTACTCCTTCACGCGAAAACTACTTCTAATTAGACTTGGAAGAGATTTGGCACACAGATTGTTAATGGCTTTTATTAACACATAGGATAATAAGCAGGCGGAGTCTCGAGAAAAAGGTCGTTATAGAAAAAAGTGTAAAAGTTGTATTGTATAAAATCCCCAACTACCGTTATAAATACAAGATTAAGGTAAATGAATTATCAAACGTTAAATTTCAGTAAGGATTCAATGTTTCTAACAATTTACAACTTGTAACTTTTAGAACAGTAGTCCTACTGAAATTTATACTATAAACTTTTTGTTTCAAAAGTTCTTACAAAGTACTTGTTACCCATTGAGAATAAGGTTTCGACGTATTTTCTAACACCTTCAGATAAGATGTTGGTGATACTTAATGAAAGGCAGACACTGTTTTGGAAGTACAAAGGGACTCGAGAACAGTAGGTCTAAAAATTTCCATTTGTACCAAACTTTCTGTTTTACAAGTTTAAACTTGTACATCTCATAAATAATTAGACATTTTACTTCAAATTGCCTTATCTGTGTATCAAAGAAAGTAAAGTTGTATTTAATTTATCGGTGTTTGTATTTCGAGAAACAGTTAATTTTTCCCAGTGTACCAGTTATGTGTGTGTCTGTATGAATCTAAATACTATGTAGTTTTACAATGATGTTTACTATAATATTATTGTTTTCTGAAGATTATAATTCTATTTTTTTATTTATAAAAAAATAAATATTTTTATTTTGCAGCATTAAATGGTCGTTATTCAAGTGTGTGCCCACTTTGAGTTATCATTATGACGGTATTTATTTCTAATATAATAAATACTAAATGGTTATTATAGCAAATCAAAAATTCTTTTTAATTTTGTTTTTGTTTTCTTACAATTTTTTCCAAATATTTTCGGAGAAGAAAATATCTTCCAGTAGGCTGACACATAGTTACAAATTTTAGAAATAAACTTAGTTTTAAATTGTAGCCAGTTTTAACAATCATCAACTTTTCTCGTCAAAGTGTGTTGCGGGGTAGATAAGGTGTGAATTGAAATAGCGGGGGAGACATTATTTAAATATTCCGACGAGTGCGTTAAGCGGCCGTTAGCGTTAGTCGAGCGTTTTGAGATAACTCGCGGCCCTATTGTTTTGTTGATTGACTTGTTTTCGCACTTAGAATAAGGATTATTGACTGTATTGTAGGGTGAATACGAAAATGTTACTCACAAACAATGATTTGCATCGTTAGAAGGCGCTTTTAAACTAGTTAATCGTAATTACACAGAGATGTCTTTTCGTTTTTTATATACGTATCATCTAAATAGTGTGAATATATCAGTATTTATAGCCATTGTCAATTGTAGGATGGGAAGCTCTTATCGAAGTAACATTATTCTTATTCAAATTTTAATCCATAAGCATTCAATTTTATTTTACTGATTTTTGTATACTGATCTATGTGAAATTGTTTTGTGTTGTATAAAATCTAACATTTTATTTGTTAACGTAATTCGAACTGCCTTATTGCTAAACAAGAGATTTAATTAATATTTAGTTACTACATTAACCACTATTATAAGGACGAGTCTTATATTTATTTGCAACGCTGTAGATTATCTGAAATCAATTACTTATAATGAATAAACATATTTGTTGACTATACGAGTATATAAGTAAGTATAGAACGATTTGTTGCAATGTTCGTTAAATTGAAAATCTTTTATAGGTATAGCTCATCAGTTAGCCGGTCTGCCGGGAGGGGAATGGGGGGCGCTGGCGCGGCACTACCCTCCTCCGCTGCTACCCACACATCCTCACTTCACGCCGCACGTGCTACCGCCGGCGCACGCGCAGCATCAACACAGCTTACCTCCACCACCACAAGAAACAGGTCAGAAAAAAACTTCCACTAAAAAGTCTATAAACATGTTTTTTATAAAATCGATGCGAACGATAATGCATTAAATTCGTACGAACGGTAAATGGTTACTCCCACCCATGAATATTTGTAATCAGCTATTAAAATAACAGTGGCTCTTCTTTGAATTACTTGTAGATGCGTTGTCATATTGGTAATCCACTTGGAATAAGGTGGTTGTTTCATATTTAAGTCAGTCGATATCTGCATTAGTCTTCCTTCAAAACACAAGAACGAATTAAAGCTAGAAATAGGTAGTAATACCTACTTCTCCAGTCAAGCAAAAGTATTAGTTTTACCACCTGTAATTTTATACAGTTTGCGACTATGGTAAGGTACAAATAAGCATTAATCTGTCTGTTTATTACTTTAAATCAAGTAATTTTGTAACAAAGATCTAAAAATAATCGACGGCTAAACTCAAAAGGCCACATATTTGAATGTTTTTAATATTGAAGTAGCAAACGAGCATACAGCCCACAGATGCGTTGCTGCTCCTAAAGACTAGGATGGAATGCCTCGCAAAAGTATGTCTCCCTTAAAATTCCCTTCAGACCAGAACACAACAGCGCATAACACTGCTGTTATCAGGCAACCACAAAGAGTTCTACCACCTTCAAAATGTGTAAATTATGTGTAAAAACAAACACTAATAATTATTTTTCTTACAGACGTGACATCAGACAATCCGACAACGATGCACGCGCACAGTACGACCAGCCCTGCGACCTCGCGGCCGAGTTCGCCGCAAGACGACGACATATCCGTAACGGCTTCAAGTAGCCCGCCACCAGACGAACGACCGGGCGCTTTCACATCCGTAACCAGATCTAGGAAACCTTTGCAACCGCTGCCAGCACCTTCTAGTCTATTCCACAGCGCGTTAGCGGCGCAACTGTTTCTCAATTCTCCCTTATTGCCAACGCCACCCGCTTGGCTTTACTCCCAATTGTACGGAGGATACGACTGGTGGCTGAGACCACCGCCTCCTCAAGACGACTCCAACTCTAGTCCCGATAGAGAAGAAGAAGCGTCCACGGCATCGAATACGGTGAAAAAGAGACCGGCATCGCCAGACTGGAGCGACCAGGGTGTCAGAACTCGCAGCAAATCGCTGATCACTTCAGAGAGACGGCCGGTCGACGTGTGGCGTCCTTACTAGTGAGAACTATTCATATTCGAAATACAGGAAGTATTTTAGTGTTCGTTATCGGGGTGTGTACCGTCCGAAGTGCTCTGTGGGACACGTGACTGTAGAACGTAGTCGAGTAAGGTTGGATACGAATTCGGTAAAATAGTGACCCCAGTCGATATGTGTTTTTACGTTAGATAAATGAATGTGAATTTCAAATTGTAATGTTTAAATTATTGTTGACTGTATTATAAGATAATGCAAAGTCTGTAAATAAAGTTAATGAAGTTTTTAATTTCCGAGTGTTATTATCCCGTAAACATCCCAGTGGTTTCGTTGTAAAACGATCTGAAAATAAATGTAACTGAATTTAAATTCTTGGCAACTAGTGATATGAAATAATAAACTAAATTATTGGAGCTCGTTTGATGGCGCGGCGTGAGGGATATATTTTTGGATTGCATCCATATTATTCGTGACCGCAACAAAATGTATGGCATTTTTGTCCGCTGGATATAATGTGTTGCGACATAAATTACACATAATGCAATTTGCTGATCTTACAATTAACATTAATTGAAAACTATGGTTACTGTTTGTGTAATAACAATTTAATAGTAAGTCACAACAATTGTTCATACATTAATTATTTAATACGGTTCAGTTTCACATTTTATACGAGGTAATTTCACAGGTAGATGGCGTGGTTTTATATACTACTTATTACATTGCGAGCATTTATAATTAACGTGGAAAAGAATTAAAACTGGAATGGACAAATAATTTTAGTGAACGTTTTTCTTATTAAAACAAAATATTGCCTATATATACTTCTAAAACAGCGAAATGCAATGTAAATGTACTTCATGATGGCCACAAAACTACATCAGGATGACACTGTACTTAAATATTTTTACGTAGTCACACATTTTTTATTATTTTGAACAAACACAAGACTGGGAGCTTCTACATCGTCTATCAACAAAATCCATCAGCCTCAAAACACCGCTCATAGCTTCAGCGGCTGTCGACACGATTTCCTCTTTAGGTAGTAAGAATCTGTGTTTCTTCCCCCTGAGTTCGATCATGTAGGAGTAAGGGATGTTGGCTACGGCGTAGCTCCAGTCCGTGCTAGTGCCGGCCGCGTAGTACATTAGGTCCTTTGTACTGCCCACTTTGTAAGTGTGGCGACTTGTTTCGAATATAGCCTGGAAATAATTGTGTATTCGAAATTCAGTACGTTGACATTGTTTTGTTTTTCAAGTTTATCCAATAGTTACCGCTCAGCCACAAAACATTTCCTTGGCGTTGCAAGCGATAGCGTTAAGCGACTTTTGTCAAATGTTGCTACAATTTGTTGTATGACATTCAATAAACTTATTGGATAAGACATATACATTTGTTTGTAACGCTCATTCCTGACGCTTGCCGCGCTGAGCGATTAACGCTTGAAGCGAATGTTTTGTAATGTTACTTAATCCAAAAGATGCCATTAAAGCAACGTGATGGCGGTTAGCTATGATTTATGAAAAGTGAATGCAACATATTAAAATACATTCTTTTAGTATTTTCTGTAAAATGTAATAGTGGGATATATATAGATATATATGTTACGTAATTTATAATAGTAGTAGAACCAGTATTGTTCAACCGGGGAAGTACCACCGCCACACCTATTTCTAGCGTGAAGCAATTCGTGCGATTCGGTGAAGGGGTG
>DWLI01005377.1:0-10135 GCA_018249915.1 Cecropterus dorantes dorantes
AATTCTTATACGCACATAATTTTAGAAAAATCGTACGTGTCTGGGATTAGAACCTTGGACTCTCGATTGAGAGACCGAGTTTTAACCATTCGCCTATCACTGCTCGTGGATTTGTGGGTTTATACGTCATTAAATGAACTTATTGCCTAAAATTCTAGATTCGATTATTGTAAGTTAGGATCTACGATGATTAGTCGTAAATTACTTATATTTCGCTATTAAAAAACATATTTTATATCCCGAAATTTATATAGCAGATTGATAAGTGATAACTTAGTGGTCTTATGATAAGTTACTAAGCAATTATCTTCATAAGTATATCAAATATAATATGTACGTATCGTTATATACCAGCAACATATACGGCTACCGATATGGAAATTAAGGTATAATTTTAGCTTAATACATGATTTAGCTTAATACTGTGGTATATATAATTATTTAAGTCGAGAGCAAAATGCAAAAAAAATAATTGTAAAAAATATTATTGGCACACTTTGTAACACCTACGAGTATTTGTTTATTTTGGCCACAAATATTATAAGTTATAAATCCACGAAGTTCTACCCGAGGTGTAGGTACGGAAACAAAACTTTCGTCGGATCAGAGCAGTATAACTCATTATTATACAGTTATTTGCATAAAACCAAGGTGTATGTTTATCTCATTGTGTGTTTTATTAATAGGAGTTTACATTTACTTCTAAAAGTGGAGTTGTTGAGTCAAATTCGGGCACTGTGACAGAGGGGAATATGTTAGTAAAAGCAAAAAGAATCTCGCCGTGTTGAAACGGCATTATATTACACGTTTTTGTGCGGGATTACTCTTATTGAATAAACAGTGGCAAACATCGTACCGTTCGATATTAACACAGCCAAAAACGAATAAATTGTTGAGATAATACTATCCGATCTCAAGCAAATATTTTACTCAATTTAGATTAGCGCATTGTTTTGTTTTGAAGACACGAAATCATAATTATATACAGATATTAAATTAATAGTCATTTTAGCGACGCGCGTGGCGCAGTAGTCACCATACCGGTCTGACGCGCATTGAGTTCCGGGTTCGATTTCCAGCCAGACAGACATCTGAATGATGAATTTAGATTTCTGTTCTGGGTCTGGGTGTTTGTGTATAAGTCTTTGTATGTCCATGGCACCCGCGACACAGGAGAAAATCCTAGTGCGGGGGCATGAGTGTAGAAAGCGTGTTTTTTATTTTCATTTGTTTTTACGATCAATTGTTTTTATGCAAAAAAAAATTTGCTGTGTGAATCGGTTGTGCATCTTAAACATGTATTCACATGTCGTGTGAACGCAGCCTAAGGGCCATCCGGGTCAGTAGGGACGCGTAATGATATGACGGGACGGGTTAGAGGTTGACAGCAGCTTAGAAACCTTATTTCTCTTCGGCGATATTAAAAATCTTTTAGATATCCCTCTTCCAACCCGGATTTGGTCGTTATATAAGTATTGGGGATTGTTATTATTATGCTCTAGTAAAGCTATAGGGATATTATTACAAACATTACGGTAAAATAAAATAATTAGCGCATTTTAAAGTATGAGAAAAGTGTTTTAGCAACAGTTCAAACGAGTTAATTCTACTAAAAACACGAAATAAACACAATCGTTAAATTTATTCTATTCTATTATTGATAGTTTATAATTTTGTCTATGACAATAGTATATTAATAATGATAACAGCCTTAAATCACAACCACAACTACTCTAAAAAAGTAACCAACTTTCTACGCGCAACAATTCCAATTTTAAATTCGACGGTGCTCTTTGTAGGTGTGAGATAGAAGCCAACATTTATCTTTGAATGTGTACAAAAAGTGCACGACGGAAGCTGAATGGTACGATGACTGCGCGTGATGAGACCACTGCGCTCACGGTCGATAGCACGGCGCTTGTGTTATATCTGTGCTCGACTTTCCGCTTTTTTCTTTTACACCTGACTTCTACGTCTTTATTTTGGTTTTAAGTTCGGTTTAGCTTACAATTGTTTTCAGTAAGAAATTATGTTTTGTTATGAAATGTCATATTTATTCTCATGTATATTTCTTGATACGGCTTGCCGTTTAGACACAACACGAATATAAATAATTATTATTTTATTTAAACTTCTCGAACTTCCTTTTGGCTTTTTGTTGACTGTATTTTTTTTTAAGATTTGAAATTGATTCTTTCTTTTACCTTAATAATTCAATCATCTTGAAAATACTTATATAACCATACGCATAATTAAGCAGCCACATAAGCTCAATGTGAACAAAAAATGTATGTATGAAATGTATGATTGAAGCACGTCGCTCGTGTTATATTCACCTTAATGTTCGTTTATTTCTTATCCTCTTCTTGCTTTTCCAAGACATTTATTTATTTTGATACAGTTTGGTTTATAAAGCAATTAGTACGTAGTTTATAAATATGAATTCTTTTAAGCTTTATTTATTTATTATTTTCATATTGAAGCAAGCTAAAGATATCTCAGTACGTTAAAGATTTTTTTACATCTGCGAAATTGAAGTGTATTCCATTCAAGTGAGATGAGAAGAGCTCCGGAATCTAAAAGTCTGAACGTCCAACAATGTTTGAACTAATATTACATTGCATGAATGCAATACGCATAGTAAAGGAATTGAGCTCAAAGTGGCTGGCGATCTTGACTATTAAACGTATTTTTTTAATAGCTGCTGCTCGAACTGACTGTACATATTCTAATTTATTCGAAAAATCTGTTAATAGTCAATTGTCTGCTCGACTTTATAGAGGCGTTTGCATTTTATATATCACATGCTAGAAGCAACGAGCATGCAGTCCACCTGACAATTAGTGGTCAGAGAATTCCTGTTCAAGTATACCTGAGGTTGGTCACAGATGAGTTGCTGAAAGCTAAGTTAGCCTCAGATAAGTATGTCTCTCTTCATATACAGAATTATTAAATGTAATTATCATATAAAATAAACCGACAAATTACAAATTCTAAAAAAAAAACTTTAAACACAAGCGAAGATTAAGCGCTTGTGTTGTTGTTCACCTTTTACTTTTCTTCTTTTTACGATTCCGTTGTAAACTTTTCTTTTGTGAACATCTTAATTTGGTCAACTTTTGCAAAGATCTTTAGTTAACGGAACTCTTATTAAAATTGTTACATGTTATTGAAGTACTGTTTTATAAAAAAATACATCGTTGCCTTAAAATTGGGAGCAAATTGTATTTTTATACCTTATATAAATGTTATAAATTATTATATACATTTTACTCAGATATGCAGAAAGAGATAAGACACCTTAAATAGCGATCTCTTCCAGACAATTATCTTATTACATAATCCTTTCTAAGTAGACTTAATTTTGGTAATGGACTCATTTCGCACATTAAAGTGCGAAAATGTATAAAACATTATAATTTATATCCCAATCACGATTACAAAATACGGACAGGATTATTCTATTCTATGCTCTAAATACTTAACGCATGTATAACTTACGCGTTATACCTTTTTCCTGAGAGCTTATCCGAATTATACTTTACAGATTAAGGTATTAGCTGAGCTGGGGCTGACGCACGTATGAAATATTAATTTAGAAGCGAGATATGTAAAGGTACACGGGATATACTCGCGCCTGGTGAAAATACCTCGTCAAAAGTTGTGTGAATTGTGTTTCAAGGCTAATCATTATTTTTAAATTCAACTTTCGGTTATTAAGGTGAAGTGTTTGTTTCATATTTTCATTTCCTATCACAAATAATAAATGATATTGTTGTATTTCGCTCACTATCAAGAATTACTAAATCTATTTATCGTCTAAATCAAGAACACTCGTTCGTTGACAATTAGAAATATTTTAGATTAAACTTAATTTTCAGGGTAAACCACGTATCTGTAACTAACTGTTTATGGAACGTGAGTTGTAATAATCGTTCGTATACGGGGCTTCTTTTATTTGTTTCTTATTCCCTAATTTTCGTACGTCTATTTGTTACTGTTTAAGAGATAGTCCCTTAAAGGAGATGGGCAAATAGCGGAGGCTTAGTTATAGGGTTTCGTTACCATTTTGGTACCGTACCCTAAAATTATAAAGACCTCATCATTTATATCTCTAGCAAGGACTTACAAATACACGGCAAGGACTAAGAAAACAGATTTTTATTGGGAGCTTAGTCGAAAAAACCTATAACCCTTAGTCTTATTGGGGAACCTATAGGATATTCAATAACCTGGCATTGCGGCGTGATTTACGTCCCAGCGAACCCACATCGAACGTGATTGAATCCGTTCTCACTGTTCCTCGATTTTATCGCCAACTTTCTGCATTTAAAGGACGCGTGCCCGTATTTTTTGCAATTTCACCGCAATGTTACGCTTCGCTACGTTACGGTTCACTACGCTACGCTACGCTACGTTACGGTTCATTACGCTACGCTTCGCAAAGTAACGCTTCGCTACGTTACATTACTCTTTGTAGTACGTGAGTTAAATATTACAATAGCTCTTGTAAATTAACATTGAATGTGAAACTTATGTATATTTTCCAATGAGCATGTTAAATATTACAGAAAACTTGTTATATGTAAATTAACATTAAATGTGAAGCATATAACATAATATCCAAAAAAAATGGAAACTAGTGGATATTGAAAATTGATTGCTATGAATAATGCATGTTATTAATGATCTAAGTTAACTACGTAAGTTTATAATTGAAAATATATTAGAAATGGCATTGTATTTTACATATATATTTCTCTTTTAAAATATAGTTTACGCAATCATATTCTGGTTTGACAGAATAGAGAACAGGACTTAGAACATCCTAGGCGTTCCAACTTAATTTTAAGGATAGTAACACATATCTGGTCGAGCCTCCATCTCAGATAAAACAGGGAGTTGATAAAAATACTCTCACCAAAGTAAACAGCATGTTTCTTTGTTATTTCTAATTAATGTGCGTTGTTATTTATACATTTCCTAGTACACTAATTTCTATTAAAGTTTTAAACCGGAATCCTGTTTATGTAATTATGTATATTTAACGTATTGCTTACGTAAAGGTGCGTGCATAATAGCTTTTAATGATTATGTCACGAACACCTTTGGGTGTAGCTCGTATTTTGATAGGTGCGTTGAAAAATATCTTTAATACACGTTATTAAATTATATGTTACAACTATTTCTACGTAATAACAATAGTGTTAGGCGTTGCTGTGTTTTGATTGAAGGGTGTAGTAAGGGAGACATACTTCTGCGAGGCGTTTCATCTTAGTCCTCAGTAGCAACGCATTTCTGGCCAACCTCAGGTAAGACTCTGATCTTATGTAGGGTTGATTACCGATGACCATGGGCGGCAAAAGCCACTTACCATCAGTTGGTCTGCATGCTCGTTTGCTACTTCAATAAAATATGTATACTAATATGTTTTACTACGGCGAAATAATTGACGATTGTATGTTAGGATAGTTATAGTGAATGTAGGAAATTAAAGGTAAAACGGCTTTGGTATGTGTGGTAAAATTTAAAGATGAAATACGCATGTTAATATTAGAGTGTAGAAAAATATGAGTAATTACAACCTATTTACTAGCTAAATTGGTTGTAATTTCTCATATTTTCTATAATATAATCATATGACTCTAGTGTCATTCATTACATGCAAAAATGCACACAATTCGCGAAAATCGTCTTATAACATAAATAATAAACATCGATGTAAGTCGCTGATATATTGTATCAAAACAACACACCCATAAAATGATTTGAATTAATATCCAGAATATCTCTTTTGCATTTGAACATTTTGCTAGCTAATTTCATACTCATACTATTCTGATAAATTAATAATACTTTTAAAGGTGTGCATTAAAATAAATTGACCTTTATTCTACCCGAAATAGGTATATTCTTGTATGAAACGAACTCACAACAAAATACAAGTTCAGAGTACATAAGAAACTTATTAAGAACGTACCAGTTCGCTTGAATCGATGACCTAATAGTTCACACGTTCAATGTGACATAACTTCGCAAGATGTCAAATGGTTCGAGTTCATTAAACCGCCGCCCGTTACGAAACAATCTTCAGTCATAGACTGCAAAGAGCAACATCTGAGCCCGTTTGAATGCTTGCCAACAGCTGCATTCTTTCACTGCCACTTTTTTATAATAAATCAGACCATTTGTGCACCAACAGATGTGATGTAGCCAAATATGAATTGGCAACCGATGTTCAGGAATTTACCGTTACGGTGATTGGAGCCTTTCGATCGTTGAAATATTGTTCTCGCGATTTCCCTTCCTGTACATTTCAGCGGTTTATTGATTTACGACCTGCTCTTTCCTTTTAGCGTTTGCCAATAATATGGAAAGGGTTTCATGCTGTCAAGTGCGAATACGTTTTGGCAATTTGGCATCGTATCTAAGATGTTTGTGATCCCCACCTAACTCGCCAGGCTAGCATGTATTAGGGTTAATGTATACAGGCTGTAGCAAATAAACGTGGTTGGCACTCTAGTATGCTGGCATTGAACGTTATCTGGAATTCTCTATACACTACTAGTGTAGGTAATAGTAGCTTCCAATCTCTTTTGCTTATGACCATTATGCTATTTATTTTCTTAGCAGCTTCTACAAGGGTTGTGGGACATTAAATTATTTACTTTGTGAGTAATAGGTCAATTCTTTTCTTATATACTGCATGGAAAAAACTAAATATTCACAACTTTGCCTATAAATTAAGTTCTAGGCAAATAACACGCTTTCTACACTCATAGCTCCGCACTAGGATTTTTTCCTGTGTCGCAGATGCCATGGACACACTAAGACGAATACACAAACACCCAGACCCCGAACAGAAATCTAAATTCATCATTCAGATAACCGCTCCGCCACGCGGGTCGTCAAAGCCTTCTACAATCTTAATATTGCCTTTGTAATTATGTATAAAATGTTTAAGCGTGGATAATTTGTACGAGCTACCGGTGATCAATCTCGCGTCACTTGCGTCCTCTCTGCTGTGATTACCGTCGCTACCGGGATGAGAGGCTGTGTCGTTGTAAGCCATGACGTATAAGAATCTGATATTATGTGCACGTAATTACTTACATTTATTGGCGTAATAAAATCTTTCTATAATTTTAAGGCTTCTTTTTTAAATAGAGACTAGAGATTGCTGTAACGAAGTTCCTTATCGCGCGTTGCGAAAGGGGCTTGACGAAAAAAATTTAAGACCATAAGTTGTTACGACACTTTTTGTTATAGTTGCTATCGCGTGCGCTGCAAGCCGTGTGGCGTGCGTGTGTTTCTCTGTCTGTCTCTCTCTCTCATAGAAAGCAATTTCTTTCCATCCGGCTGTCTCTTGACACCTCTCAAGTTTTTTTTTTAATTTTTGTGGTATTATTTTACCAATATCTATATATTTATTCGCAGTGGGTGGCCTGGTGGTACATCTTTTATGGTATTATATACTCCTTCATGTATCGCGATGATACTTATATTGCTAGCTAGCTGTAATGTTATAAGATGTAATGCCTCTAGCTAGCTGCTAGCTGAGGTATAAGATGGAATACCTCTGAAAAGTATGTCTCCCTTCAGGTCAGAACACAACAGCGCATAACACTGCTGTTATTAGGCAGAAATAGATATGGCGATGGTGCTTCCGGAGTCAAACCACAAGGAGTTTGATCACCTTCAAAATCTTTTTTGTTCATAATAAGTTCGTGTCAATATAAGCTTATTTCAGCAGAGTATACGTTTCGTAGTTCTCTCCTCGACACTAACAGATTTCGTAATTTGTTTCGCTATTACGGCAAATTGGATCCCACCGCAATTTGTCACGGATCGTGTCATCAACGCACTTTGAAACACTTGAACACTTTCATGTCATTTTAAAGTTCACATGTATGCTAATGTGCTGAGTTCTCGCCTTAATGTCTTTAGGAATTGTGGAAAGTAGTGATTATACCCGCCAGTGTTGACACGCGATTTTATAGAGGGGATATTAGGAAGAAATCAGTGTTACCTGTTACATGAACAGTGGTTTGAGAACCATTTGAGGTTCGACTCCGGAAGAACCAACGCCACACCAATTTCAGCCTAATAACAGCATTGTTATGCATTACTATGTTCTGGTCTGAAGGGTGTGGTAAGGGAGAATTACTTATCCGAGGCATTTCAATTTAGTACTCAGGGGGGCAACGCATTTAGGCTAACCTTAGTTAAGATATTAATCTTGTCTGGGGTTGATTACAGATGTCCCTGGGCGGCAGTGGCCACTTACCATCAGGTGGACTGCATGCTCCTTTGCTACTTCCATGTTATAAAACAATAACATGGTAATCGAGTGGTGCTTGTTGATTTATCACTTAATGTCGAGCTTTAGGTTTTTACGATCGGACTCCCATGGACTAGATAAATTAAACATTACACGTAAGATTTAAGCATTGTAGTAGAAACACATACTATATACTCTAATTGTAATGCAAAATATCGAGAGATTTATATAGACAGCCTTTAGGTTTATTAGTTAAAAAAAACAAACTCGCTGAGTTTCCAGATCTTCTCAGTTGACGTCAAGTTCCGATGGTAAGAAAAATTTCGACAATTTGTAAGTGCCCCCGAAGGCCTATACAAAACAAAGACATTTCCTTATTTCTTGGTCAAAAAATACTCTTCATGGTTTGTTAAATTATCCCTAGCCTGAAGTTTTTATATGAACTGAGCGAGTATACAGCTCAGTTCATATAAAAACTTCAGGCTACTACTTCTATTGATGAAGTCTACTTTAGAAAGTTTACGACTTACTAAGTGAAAAACAATTACATGAACCTGTTTAAGCGCTACCAGCGTTCTCAGCCAAGCCTATCAGCTCATACAGTTCAACACTTAACCTGCCGCTAAAATCTCCAATAAATCAGAGATAAACACTGCGGCTCCATCTGTTACTTTCACCGCGTTCAATCTACGCTCGTTTGTCGCAATGTCGCGATGTCGCACGTTTATAAATGACGCGCCGTTTGTATGCCGCGCCAATAAAGAAACGATTTGTAAATGGCAGTGGTACATAGTAGCAATGTAAATGGAAGTAGGAACGGATAGTAAACATTTTTATAAAGCGTTGACATTTCTAAACTAAGTATTTGTTGAAAGTGACGCTACATAAATAAAATATAAGTCTTGAACAACCTCTACTTACGAGTATTCAAAAGCTGTATTTCTTATAAATACACAAATACACAAATGCCAGACCCAGAATAGAAATCTACATTCATCAATCAGATGATGGTGACCGTTTCGCGACGCAGTCCTCAAATTATCCCTTTTTTAGGTTTTACAAACAGTATTGTGACTACTTTCCTAGAATTTCCATTTGTAAGTGAAAGCAGGAATACGGTATTACGAATCCGCTCTACATTGGCGCGGGTTTTACTAATGTTGCACGTGACGGCGCGGTGCTATATTGTTGTTCGAGAGGTTTGTGCAATATGCCGGGGAGAAAAATGTGGTGTAATGTAATATGTAGCATGTGATTGTATGTTACGGAAATGAACGTAATATGTCGGTAATAGATTACCCAGATAGTGTGGAGTACGTAGATACTTGTGCAATCGTGTGAGTATATGAGTTTTCGAAAAATGTAAACGCTTAATACTTACTTTAATAATACTTTAAAGACATGATTTAATTATTTTTAACAAAATCAAGATTTAATCAAATAATAAGAGGCGTTTTTAAGGTACCTACAACGTTATTGTGTTTTAAATTAAAGTCTCTACTGTTTGTTTAAATGCAAAATCTTCTAAGAGGATTGGTACTTACTGCATCATCAATGGTCATAGAAATCATATTCGCTATTTGCGATTCCGATATAAATGTCACATGCAAGCATTACAGCAACCAGTTAACATAACATACAAGTAGAATTTGACAACTAATCCTGAAATATTTATCTAATATATAAAATTCTCGTGTCACAGTTTTCGTTGCCAAACTCCTCCGAAACGGCTTGACCGATTTTAATGAATTTTTTTGTGCTTATCCGGTATCTATGTGAATCGGCCAACATCTATTTTTCATCCCCCTAAATGTTAGGGGTAGTACAACCCTAAATTTTTATTTTTATTTTTTA